>JAOTQE010055790.1:0-19885 GCA_025631205.1 Nesometra sesokonis
CCCCCCCTAAATCCCAATCCTGAATCTGCATCTGCTAATAGTTGATAATCTATGGTAACAGTATCTTCTGCCTAGGAGGAATTGGGTCCAGCAAAAAATCAAACTTTTTACAGTCTTGATCATAATGAACAAACCTACACACATGATTGATAATGCAGTGGATTTATATTAAAAGTGTCTATCCAGCGAGGCATAAACATCACTACATGTTGCTTGTTAGTTGTTAATAAGCTTTGACACAATGATACATCATGATGCATGGATCTATTCATCATGTGTTATAAATAGATAATTTACCTTACACAAACATTATCTTATTAGAGCTACAATTTTGACATTCATGTGTAAAAACATTATAAGAAAGAGAAAAGGTGTTAGTTTAACATTAGATTAATCAACAAGATAGGCATAAAAGACTAGAAATACTCCTTTTATGCTACTCTGTAAAAGCATAGCCTCCCCACCTTGTAAATTATTATGAGTGTTTTTACACTTTAGAGTAAAGAGTAATTCCATATTCAAAACCATTTTTACACAAAAATCAAATCTTTTTATTTTTTTTTAAATGCCATTATTTGCCCTGAAACATTTTTGTAAGGGTTTTATTTTGTAAAACACAAACTTTACATTAATCTATTACTATAATAAGCAAAACATATTAAAACTGTGACATACACATTATAATTATAAAAGGTGTAAAATAGCATAAATGAAAGAAAAACAAGAGGAGGTTAGTATGCATTGTTTTGTATTAGTAGTATACAATCAGAGAAACACACCTATTTTTTTTTTAATTTAAATAACTTTTTTTTTTATTTTGCAAATAAATTTGGAGACAAAACTATTATCAAATTAAACCATAGACAAAGGAAATAGAAATTTAATCAAATGATGAGCTCTGTAAACAGAGTTTACAAAGGCTAGAGCTCATTATGTATCCTACTAAACACCACTGGGTATAAGGCAGGGTATAAACTGCCACTATCCAATAACCAAATCCTGTCAGGTGCAGGCTATCAGCAGAGAAAACTGCTCCAGGTCCTGTGCTAGGAATTATGTACTTTCCTAAGGGTTTATACACCATAAAACAAGGACAATTCAAGGACATTCCAGGTCATATTTTCTAAATTTCAAGGACAGTCAATGATCTTAGTCATGTTTGATTAAAAAAATAAAAATGAACCTTTGGAGCTTAATGAAAATAGCAATGTTTTACCTAATTCAAGGACAATTAGCATATTCCACGAGTTTCCAATACTGGAAAATGCATGTTTGGTTTTCCAGGACTTTAAAGGAATTCAAGGACGCGTATGAACCCTGTACTACTACCACCCTGTGATACCATTTAGTGTTTAGTAGGACCGGTTACCATGTTATACTAAGAAAAACAAACAACTACCTAAAACAGTACTGTAGCAACATGTAGAAAAGTTGTTAGAACAGGTAACTCAGACGTTGCTGCTGTGCTCAGGGGACGGGGAGCAGTGCTTGCCAAGTGGAACAACATTGAATGATAATGTGGTAGAACATCTAAACAAAGACAACAGTTATGAATATGATACATGAAAACAAGAACACAAAATGTTCATCAAACAAAACAGTTTTTTGTATCAGTTAAATTAATAAAACAAGAAATATCAGTACAAAGATGTATGTGATGGAGCAAACCAAGTCAAAGGAGGAATAAGTTAAATGGAAGATTGATGTAAATTATGAAATTACACATAATTATTTTAACATGCCAAAAACGAGGTTTCTTAGTGAAGTTATGAACTATCAAAATTTGAACTTTTAGAATATGAGTTTTGAGAAATTTGGATTTGAAAATTGTTTATCTCTTTAAAATGAATTTGAACTGCATTTTTTCAGCATTTATTGATCATATGGCAAGGAATGGCAAAAGACCAAATTGTTGCACAGGAATTTATTGAAAAAAAGGCAAATAAACAACAGGAAATATAAACAAATACAAAAGGATTTTTTGTCTATTTTGTTCAATAACTTTGGTTATAGATATCCGATTTGGATAAATGACCTCTCATTTTCAATCTTACAACAAGTGTAACATGGTTTCAATATTAACTCCACTTTTCAATTTGCGACAACTTTGTGGTTTTACAATGACATGCCTCATATATAAAAATAGTATGAAAGTTTAATGTTTAATCTGTATGTTTTGAAATTTTAAAAAAAGATCGTTTTCATGGTTAATCTTATTGTGAAAAACTAGCTTTATGAATTATGTCTACTTTGGCTTAACTCTGAATACTAGAATAACTTGCTAACTAACAAGTATATTTCTGTGTTGACAAAAGACAGTCACTTAGAATGATATTCTTAGAACAGCACTAGTTGGTGCTGAACTACACATCAACATGTCTCCTCAGTGGACAAAATTTAGAATGCTTCAGTGCAGCGTTTAGGTCTGGACTAAAAAGTTAGTGACTTTTAAAATAAACTTTTTTGTCAGTTCTGGATTAAATCTTATTTTAGTCCTGGACTAAAGTTAGGGCACTTTTGAGAATATTAGCCTTAAGCTTTATATAACACAACAGTGTCCTTTTATTATATGTAAAATCAATCAATCTAGCCATCCTAATATTACATATAATGAATGTCATACATTTTACAGCATAGTTCACCCTTCCAAAACTAACAATTTGGAAAATTATAAACCAACCAAATCATGAAACCAATGTAAAAATAGGTAGCATTGACACTCTCTAAACTGAATGGTAAAAATGAAACAAAAGAGTCTGCTAGAGAGTTGATAGTAAAAAAATATCAAAGGAATATAAGAAATTGAAAATTCTGTACCAATAAGTAAAAAGAGGTTATCACTCTAGTATTCATGATATATCTACGTACATTTTTTGCTGTATGTGCATTGCCTTTGTTGAATCAAGAATTCTAAATATAAAATTAATATGTTGAAGATCATGAATGATTGATTTTTAATTTAAGTTCTTATATACTTTATCTTAATATCAGTGCAGAACATGCACTACTTGTGTGTTGACTAATAAAGAATACTACAGGAATTTGAAGAATTTGTATGATTGAACATTTGGAAGTGAAGTACATGCATTGCTTTTGTGTTAAACAAACAATTACTAAAAGATTATAATATAAAGTTGAAGATATAATGGTTGAATTAATAAGGAGGTTAATTGATGTCCTAGACAAGCAACAATAATCCACATCTTATTATTATAAATTTACATCCTGTTTGATAGATAAGTGAAAGAGTAGACATTCTAGAAAAACAAAAATAAGGTATAAAAATATGTTTCCCGAGCACACCATATTTGAAAATTTTAGTCAGTTGGTCGGTGATTTCCTTCGTTTTTCATTTCAGTGGGCATCATTTATTGTATTTTTTGCAATTGATTGTTTTTACTCATATATTTATTTCCTTGATAATGGTATGCATTTCTTCTAATTTATGGAACAACTTTATGTATTTCTTATCACTTTGGGGCTATTTTAGTGAAAAAAATAAATCAGGAGATATGATTGAAAATAAAGAAAAATGGCAACCCTGATTTTGAGTCTGTCAGACTAAATTTTCTAGCCTAATCAGTGTTCTCCCAATTAAAAACAAAAAAATTTACTGGTGAATTTTTCAAAAACCATGACAGGCATGGCATTTTGGTTGGTTTTGGCCCTACCCAAAATACCTCTATGAGCATTCCTGTATTCTCTATAATACTAAAGAGTAAAACATGGCAAAAACATATAAAAATCAAAATTATACTATAATTATTTTTTAATTTTTTTAATAAACAAAATTGTTATTGGTAAATTGTAATTTTTACATGTAAAATTGATGGCTAAAATCATACTTGGAAGAACACTGCTATTCCTTGTCTTATAACAAATTTGACATCCTATATAATGGTTTAGTTATGGAGTTTAATTAATGTCCTAGACAGTAATCTTATTATAATAAATTGAACAACCTATTTGATGGATGAGCTAACGAGCAGTAAATTGACGTTCTACACAACCAAGAATAATCCTCTTCTTATTCACTTTAAGTGGCACTTCACTACAACAGTGATTCTAAACTATGTTACTATGACGATTAAATCATAGCTTACCAAACAGCACTGATAATGTTAAAACAAAATTCAGTTAAAATTTATGTTCTTTAGTAAACTGAATAGATCTATTTTAATTGTAAATGTATTGATAATGATACTGTTACTTTTGTTTCTTAGTAATTATATACTTAAAATAAATACAATAATAAAAGTATCATTATTATTAGGTAGAATAATATTTCCCCTATGCAGTCAATCCTTCACAAAACTGCCACAAAAAAACATGAATATGGCATTAAACTGGATCTTTCTTCAAAGTCTCAAAATCATTAAAATGAAATTAGGTAAACCGGACTGTCCTAAAAATCCGAGCTACCTCTGCCATTTTACTTCATGTGTATTATATGTTAATACTGTTATGTTTGTTTTTTTATTAGGCCCCATCAAAAAAAGATTAGTTTATCACCCCCGCACGCATCACTTTTGGGGAAAGCCTGATTTTTTCCTTTTTTAATCACAGTATTTGAAAATGGTCGTTCTTTTTCTGTCATATTCATTTGAAATGCTTTGGATTTTCTTAACACAAATTAATATGAACGGTTCTCAAGCTCGCAACCATGTAGACAAAAACTAGGCATAGGCCCACAATGCCATGGTCAATGTTAATACTCGCTGTAGGCTGGTATGGGGGTCAATTTTTCGCGAGTCTAAAATAATGATGGATGGTCTGGTCCAACGTGAGACCACTACAACATCGGAGGGATGATTAAAAAAAATGCAAAAAAAAAATTAAATGAAAAGATACACGTTATCGTGACAGGATTCAATATATCAAAATAAATTATGTCACCATCAGGAATTCCTGATGACAACATATTTTATTTTGCAATATTGAATCCTGTCATGACGACGTGTATCTCATTGCTTTAAGTATTTATTGTACTTTCTTACTTGAAGTTGATTATAGTGGACCTTGCGGATTTAGGAATTTAAAAAAATAAAATTATAGAATATACAGTAAAGGAGGTCCATTAAAAATATATTTCCAACTGACATACCCAAATTGTTATTAATATTAGTTATAGTAAGATTAATATCTAGAGTAACTTACTTGGTTGGTTCTTCCAGCTCTATTTCTTCTTTCTCCTCATTCATAGGTCCAACTTTATTATTCTGAAAGATAGTTGAACCACATTTAGATATAATAATCAATCAAGTATTATTTAAAAATCATCTGACATGATATCTGACTTTAATAAATTATGTATGCACACTACAATTAATATTATTATAAACATATATCCACCTTTATAAAAAAATCAATTTGTTTTAATAATCATTTAAAACAGTTTTTAATACCATTCTCAATACTAGCTTAAAGTTTAAAAATGCCAATATAAATGGTGTCTTATGATGCCATAGGACACTACAATTCGCACTATTGAAACAATCTATTACAAAACACACTTAGCACGCATACAGTGAATATCGTAATGGTGTCTTCCTACATCATACATTACATTACCTTGACCTCTTGGTATTTCAAGTATCAGATACATTTGTTTTTATTGTTAAAAAAACAACAGATTTGAACTCAAAATCAAATCAAAGAATATCTGATAAATGAATAACAAAATGGTGAAGAACATTTTAAATGCGTCATATGGTCTTAAAACTTAGCTTTTAAAAGCCAAATTCTTATATGTCTCATGTAACAAAGGAAAACATCACAATGTATCTTTATTAACATTAAATCATTATAAATATAATGGCTTACTTTTTTCAATGTTTTTCCAGGACTGGCAGTATTTTCTTTTTTTCCCCTAGATTCAAGGTCCTTTTTATTGTTTTCAACCTCTCGCATCAGCACAATGTATTCATAGGTACTCATATTTCTATACACTATAATTAAATAATATACATTCTCAGTCTTGAACAAAAATACATTGCATACTGTCAACTTACCCAACACCCTACAGGCCGTCCATTTTATTAGGTTTTCTGAATAGTTCGGTTTGGAGTGTATGTGTACATTTGGTTTCTCAAATAAACAATTGTCGAATGACAAAATCAGGTTTGGTGTGTTGGATATTACTTTTATGTGGTTCAATACTATATAATATTGAACAAATTAAAACAACAGAATTGAAAAATAATAATCAATAACAAACACATAAAGCATGAATATAATTACACTGTTTGGAGCTACAAAACATCAGAATTTTCCACCCAGACTAAAGATGATTTTGAAGCCTTCCACTCAATATCAATTCAACTTGACACCCATTGTAAGTCTCTGATTCATGTCGAAATATAGGTTTAATAATTTTACGTGTAACATAAAGGGTTGGCAATTTAAATAAAAGTTTAAATAAAGTAACAAAAGTGAGAATGTAATAAATCGACAATCTGTCAACTTACTGAGGTAGCAATGGAAGCCTAATAGATGTCCAAGAAGTCCAACAGTGAGCAGTAGAAGAGCAGCCATGATGCAAATAATAGTAAAAAATAAAGTCCCGGATACCGGTTGTCCAAACATCTTGAGTCCATCTTGGTAGTCAGGGGTAGCGGTGGAAGACAATGAAGCACTATCTAGAATCATAATACAAAAAAAAACAAATCACTTTAAATGAATTTACCACACATTGTAAAGAGAGATATAGCTTTGCATTATTCTTATCATTTCACAATCAATAGCACTAAAAATATTGTCACTAGCATTTAGATTTGTGATAAATATGTTCCTCAACTTTATCAATATGGAGCAAGTTATTTTTTTTCAGATTTAGAAGATAGAATTTAAAGATAAAAATTTAAATTGAAAAGCAAACATAACAACTATCATCATACAATATAGCTAATAATATTTTGTTATTAAAATTATTACATTCATTTAATAAGTATCATTATTGTTAATATCTGAATGATGAAAACAACCAATATAATTTTATAGGTAAAAATATGCATTATCCATCTAAATGATAACATTTTTTAGTTCAATTTGAATTACCTAGAACATCTGGGTGTAGCAGCCTCGGTTTAACCCAGTATACAATGCAAACGTAGATGCAGATGCCAAGCACAATGAGGCAAGTCACGAGTGCTGATGTAAGGCACATAATAAATAATCTATAACAAAAAAACCAATAAAAATGAACATACAATTTATGATAATCAATGAAATATTACACTAAATTTTACTGTCATAATAATCCCGAACTTTACATCACCTCTCTGTCAAACTACAATCAAAATTTAAAGGGTTGACTTTTATGAATTCAACAGACACATTTGTAGCAAAATTAGGCCATGTAAAAAAAAGTTGTTTTTCGTCCCCTCACTACAAATGAAAAAGGCCATGATGACTTTTTAACTTTTTTTAGTGGCAATGGACTTAAGTTGTAAAATACACAGGGAGTCCCACTTGTAGGCTTTCCTGGCCATTTAGGGATTGAAAATCGTATGTGTACCACTGCATTTCCTGTTTCCAATCCACTTGACCTAGCCGTCTATCGACCCGAACGCAGAATCTGTAGAGAGCATGTGCAGCATATGGGTTGCTGCCACACTGATCCATTTCGTTCACACAGTATTATGTCCTATACGACCGGCTGTCTACATACCCGGTGCCCAAAAAAAAATCCTCCCTACAACTTTTTTATTAAAAAAGGGACCATTTTTTTTTCTCATTCTTCTCTTTTATTATAGGATCTGTGGTATTTCTGTGACTAGCTTAGCTATCAGTCTCCAGTACCAAGTGGACCCCTATTCAAGAGACTAGCTTACTTGTAGCTACGTTCACTAACTTACCTGTAGTTACGTTCACCAACACAATTATTGAGCCACTTGCAGTGATGGTCAAAGTCAGACACACATTTATTACATGTTGAACAATGTTTAGATTTTGTACCTCTGTAAAAATATTAACAAATATAGTCATTCAACACAACAATACAGTATAACAGCTACAATCATTTGTTTTTAAATCATTTAGATATTGAATCAGGTTGGTCGAGACTCCCATGTGAGAAATGATTCCTCTGACTTGCTGAATATATCGCTGGATTAGTATGCAGTGTTGTTCATATTAATTTGTTAATTAATTTTTGTATATTGGTAATAGTGCTATATAAATTATAAAAAAAAAACAGTAAGAAGACATAAATAACTGAAAGGTTTCATCACCACAACCACCATCATTTCATTTTCATAATTATCAAATAAAAAAATTAAAGAAAAAAACATGTTTTATTGTGTACACTATATGTGGGAAATAGTTGTCACATATACAGTTAAACTTGTTTAAGTTGACTTTATGTCAAATTATTTTAAAGTAAAATTTCAATGCCACTTTGAATTTGATGTAGGCAAGTACCTGTATTACAAAATATTATTATTAGAAAAAAGTAACTAAAAGTATTTTTCCCTCCTTCACTACCCATAGGAAATCGGCCTCTCCCAATTTTTTCCCCTATTTTTTAGTATAACATATATCATCATCATATATCATATCATAAAAATCAAGTCGGACACAATCACTTTTATACAATATTTCCATTATTTCAATTTTTACCTTTATCATAATAAAAAATTCTACATATTTTGTGCATGAATCTACATTAAAATTTAAAACAGACGGGAAAATAAAAGGATTTTTTTATTTTAAGCCTGACTACCAATACCACCACTACCACCACTGTTATCACCACCACCGATACTATCAACACGACTGCTACCACCACCTCCACTACCATCACCACCTCAACCACCACAACAACCGCTACCACCACCAACATCACCACCATCATCTCCACCACCACAACCAACACTACAACCACCACTACCACCACAATTATTCATTGTCATCAGTAAAAAAATAATATAACTTACACAGGTACTTCGCATAAATAACAACGGAAGTTTTCAATGACATGTTTGTGTTCAGATCTATCAAAAGTCTTGACATTTTTAATCTTCTTTTTGCGAACATTTGGATCAGCTGGGTTAATTGAAATGCACACAATATGTACAACAATGTGGAAAGATATAATAACTCCAGGAATCTATGTTTTTTAGTCAAGGTAGAAATGATAAAATTTGAATTTCAGTATATTAAAGGTATATATGAACCTAAAGAATGGATCAAAGGCTTCATTGTAGTTAATGTTAATTATACATAGTTCATAGACTTTAAAACAATTAAAATTCAAAGACATTTCAGGGTAAATCAACTGTATAATGTAAAAGAAGTAGCATTAATAATAATGTGCATAAATTTGCATACCTAAGGAATTTCAGAATACCCCTATCAGATAAAACAGTAGTATTAAAATCCAAAGCAAACTGAAATCATGAAATTTGCATAAATTTGCATAGTCAATGATTTCAGAATTCTGTGCTGTTTGAAGCTCCCAAGCCTTATCAGATAAAACAAGAATAATCAGATTCCGCTGTGAAATTCAAAAGCAGCAAGGTCATGAATTTTGAATAAATTTGAATACTGAATTTTGGAATGCTGTGTAGAAGTTTGGAAGCTATCATCAAGCCCTATCAGGAAAAACAACACAAATTTAAATCCATAGACATATGTAGGAGAGGTAGCATATTTAATGAATAATTAGCATACATTTGCATAATTAATAAATTTCAGAATTATGTGTAGAGGTTAGGACGCCCCCATCTATCTTCTTCAATCAGACAAATCAGAATCAAAATCAGGCTAGAAATGACAAAGGAGGAAATGTTAGCATCTCAAACACATACGGACACACACATACGTATGGAACCAGTTTCATATGGTTTCACAAGCCCTCTTCGACGAAAAAAAGGATACAATATGTCCAGCAGGCTGCCAGTGATACGGAAGAACAGGTACAACAACAAAATGATAAACAACATTGAAGGCAATGAGGAAGAACCAGGCTACAAATTGCAATGGATGCAGAGGCCAACTCCAGCCATTTTTGCGTGGTTTATTTCTATAAACAGTTTCTATTTCATTGCTGCCTGATTGCTGTTCACCTTGAGTGTTCTTTTTCTTACATTTCATACTTGCCTGAAATTAATCATAAATTCAAATTTACTGGTAACACAGGATTGATTTTAAAAATAAGACAACAGATTGCAACCATTAACCTGCGGGCATGTAGTTTTATTCAATTTGGAAAAGCAAAAAAAAATAAAGAAAAAACTTTTGCTATTACTGTATTATGTAGAGCTCTTTACATTTTGGAATTCCATTACTGTACATGGCAAATTGACAACAGAATAACATGGCACATCTTAGAAAATTATAATAAATACATTACATTAAGCTGAATAACTACCAAACCCCCAATGTACTCGATGATCTGCCAAAAGTTTATCTGACATGAGATGGGTCATATAAGCTAAAAGCTTTATTTACGACCCGAAATCACCAAGCAAGTAACCAAGCAAGTAACATAGGCTACAGAGTGGCATTTAGCTCAGTTGATTTAACTGGTGGAAATCACAGTGCTGTGCACTGAACCGTGACTCGCTGTTCCATGGTTTAATTCAAGACCACGCCACTCTCCTCATGTTTCAACTGAAAAAGAGTAGGCCTAGGGGACTGTCTCCCAGTGTACTGCCCAATCACCACTAGAAGGACCCACTGGACATTTGTGGGTTATCCTTGTTTCACAACACCGAATAAATCAAACAAAAACATCCTGCTAGTCTAGCCTGCTAGCCTACATTGATTTCTTTCATCGTATTTGTTTTAAACAAACTTTATAGTTAGATGGTTTACCTTGTGTTGTGGCAAAATTTGCTGGAAACTGCAATTCAAACAGCCTTGAATGAATCTAGTAAATCCACAAAGTTGGCCCATATAAAAAAACAAAAGCTAAACTAGGCCTAGGTAGGCATAGCCTAGGCCTAATAAAAATTCTCATTTAGGCTAAACTTCAATTCAAAATTAAATAGGCCTAGGGCCTAGGCCTCCTATCTATAATAACTTTATCTTTATTCTTTGGTAATTATTTTTTATCATTTTTAAAAATATTATTAATCATAATGATGTATAGGCCTAAGCATATATACATTAAACACCACTGCTGGATTTGCCTAGGCCCCTAGGCCTAGGCCTGCATCTTTTGGAACCCTGGTCGTTTCGTCCTGCATCGACCCGGACAAAACCATTGAAACCATGCTTTTACATTTCCATCTTTTCAGAATTCCATCACCCTCATCATAAACAAAAAATGACTACATAAGATGACCGGTAAGCTACCTCTTAAATTTATATACTTACATGAGTTAAGAAAACATCTTGAATAAAATAGATTTAAGAATCTGTAGATACTGTCTATGATTTATGCCTGAGTGATTTTTGTTGATAAGTATTTACAGCTCGCATCCAAGGTGATGCTCTGATACGCGACCGCGTCACGATAAAAAGTAGGTCTGCAACTTAAATGAGTTATAAACTTAAAAAGTAAAAGCATAAGTGCTTAATTAATACAAAGTATTTATTTAAAATTTAATTTATTTTAATTTAAGTTTTAAACTAAAAATTAAAAAAAAAATTCAAAAAAGATAGAATACCCGTGGAGTGATCTAGCGCTATTAAAGAATGTAAAGAGGCCAATTATTATAGAATGTCTCCCTCAACGTTATGCACTAGAAACTTTCTTAAAAATAATTTCGTTGAGGGCAGCATGTGTCCAGGAAGAAAAACAAAACTTGTCTTTTTTTGCAGCACCGGTAGGCAGGTGGGAGCCGATTTTACCCTTTAAGACGTGCACCAAACTGTTATTTTGCACCCAAAATCAATATTTCAGGTGGACAGTTAGCTAAAATAATGACTTCTAAAAAAGTTCACATCTTGGATGAGGGTGAAGTGGCCTCAGCTGCTTGCAGTTTTATTGCGGACATTAGCAGAAAGGCTATACAAGAGAAAGGGGCGTTTTATATTGGAGTTTCAGGAGGTAGTGCTGCTAAAATATTTTGCAATGGACTTGCAACCATTAGTGACCTGCAGTGGGAAAATTGGCATATATACTTCTGTGATGAACGGGTTGTAGACTTCAACAATGCCGACAGCACATATAAATTTTACAAGGTATAAAATAATGATTATTAAGTCAATCCGCCCTTGGCTCTTTATGAAAATTAACCTCTCATTTCCTTGGAGCAAATTCAATGACACTTGCACAACTAGTAGCCTACAGACCATGGGCAGCAGAAGAGGGGGATGGGGACGCGTTCCCCCAGTGATAATTCAGGGGGATAGTCCCCCTGAAATTTCAAGGGATAGTCCCCCTGAAATGTCACTCCAACTAAAAAATTCACAATTGAAAAACAGCATGTAAAAATATTAAATATGAATATTGCGGCCTGGAAAACCACCTTCAGGGACCAGGAAAGCACAAATTTAGAGGCAATAACGTTTTTATTTTGCTTTTTGCTCATCAAATTCTAACCGGGCTGGGGTAGCTGAGCAAAATTTAACCTCATCCCCTCCTAATTCAAAAACGTTCCGCCGCCCCCGCTATTCTGTCCCATTTATTCTTTTATGTATTTATTTATTTTAAACTTAGTAACTGATTGATTGATTGATTGATTGATTGACTGGTTGACTTATTTAATTTATTAACTGTATCTACTTTTTAAAAATATTATTGTTTTTATTCGTGTAACTATTGTATTTTTTTATATTATTTCATTACCTATTGTCATTCCCCTATGTTTTTAATTTAATATGCTGATAGTTGAAAATAAATGTTTGAAATTAAATTGAATTGAAGACAGTGAAAGATTTTGGAAGGTGTTAAGACCTAACATTAGTTTACCATACCTGCCAACGTTTATAATAACATCAAAAGCGGTAGGATCTAAGTTTGGATCCAGATCACTCCAGAGGGATGCACACTCCCACCGCTGAGCACACTTTCTCGGTTTTGGATTTGACAAGCAAAAAAAGGAGGTTATTTTAGCAATTTTACATGGTTTTAGGGTTTTGACTGTTATTGGCTATTTAGCCTATTTTCATCAAAATTGTACCTCTTTGTAAAAAGCGCTAGGAATACCGAAGGAAGGTGATGGCCGGTAGGAAAGTGAAATAACTGCTAGCCTACTTACTGCCTACACTGGTAGGGTTGGTAGTGGTTTATTGAGGGCTGTTGCCTAATAAATGAGGCCAAGATTTTTGAATATTACAGGAGCAGTTGCAAACTTGGAAAAGTGAGGCGGTCCGGGGTTGATTAAAAAAACACCTCCCAGGATGATAAACTAATAATTTTGTTTTATGGGGCCTAATTATAGGACCTTTCACAATTTCATTCACCATTTTGCTTAAAGGTTGTGAAAGGTGTTCTTATTTGAAAACGGCACTTTTTCAAAGGGGGAAATTATTTGCATGAGTACAGTAATTTGGTATTCAACGCATTGGCTATTACATTGGCGAGTCAACATTTGCAAAGTATCTTGTATAAATGAGCATGATGTAAAAATAACATTTACATTTTCATTTACATTGTAGGAGAATCTTATTGGTAAAGTCAGTTTACCAGAATCACAATTGTATGCAATTGACCCCACATTGCCGCTAGAAGATGTAGCCACAGATTATGCAAAGAAAGTTGATGCTGTACCAAAGGATCAAGATGAATTTCCAGTGTTTGATTTGCTAATATTAGGAATGGGACCAGATGGTCATACTTGTTCATTATTTCCTGGACATAAGCTACTTCAGGTAAGGGCATAGTCTTGGTTATAGACGGTGATTTGGTTTAATTCATAAAAGACGATTAAAAGGTACCCATTGCGTTCCATAACAGGTGGATCGTCATACCTTTCTGATGTTTGGATATTAACGACATACCTCACACCACTAAAGCTTGTTTGTTATCAGGTCTAATTAATTAATCTGAAGTTTTATTCTAAATAATGTCTGTTTGTTCATGTTTTTGCAGATCATTGCTAACCATATCCTTGGTGGTATTCCTTGATATAGTAGTTTTTATAGGGGTGACCATGTTAGCTACCTTGTTGCTATCATTGTCCACCATGTTAACCAAGTTATTGTTTTTCAAAGGGAATTATCTCTGCATTACATAATCCAATAAATGTAGGAATAAAAATTAAATAGCAGGAAATAAAGTAAAAGGCCAAACATCTGAAACTGACTGTGAAAACAGCCAGCAATTAAAAAAAATTATATTTTTATGCAATTTTTGTGATAATTTTAATTAAAATCCATGTGAGAAACTAGCAGTTCCACCTATAAATAGCATTATTTCAAATTTCTACTTCCAGGAGAAAACTTTAACTGTGGCACCAATTAGTGACTCACCGAAACCACCACCTTGCCGAGTGACGTTAACATTTCCAGTCATAAACATAGCAAAAAGCGCCCTCTTTATTTCAACGGGTGCCAGTAAAGCAGAAATGGTGGCTGTAAGTTTTGTTATATGAATTTATAATGCACTGTACATATACTGTATTCCACTCTATACAATTAAGTCTGAGAACATTTTTTTTTATATAAACTTGTTAGTAAGCAACATTTCTTAGTAGCGTTTGGCATGTACCTATTTTGACCCTTGTCAAGCAAAAGAAAGAGTTATTTGCACTAGGGAAAACAAGCTTGAAATATTTTCATTTGGGAGGGTGAACAACCTTGAGCCTGTTGATTCGTCCCAGGGAGTAGTTTGTTCCCGCATTATTGCAAGGTTCTTTCAACTGATCCTTAAATATTTATTTTCTCCATTCTAGAGAGTGCTGGAAGGTAATGAAAGTGAGATGTTACCTGCTGCGATGGTGCAACTTAAAAATGGCGTCGTGAATTGGTTCTTAGACAAAGCTGCTGCAGCATCATTAAAGGCTAAATATTAAAAAAATATACTGCTTTATTTCATAGTATATATTTTTTTTATAATGAAAACATTGTACAGTTAAAAAAATTGTTTAAGCCTTTGAAGTCCTGCACGATATATCCATGGAAGCAAAAACTATATTTGAGGCATGTCATAGCAAATCCACCAGGTTGTCGCAAAATAGAAAAATGGAGTTAATATTGAAAACATTACGCTTTTTGCAGGCATTAAAATGAGGGGTCAGCAATCAAAACATCTACAACTGAAATTATGAAACAAAATAAACAAACATTTTTTTTTATTTGTTTATATTTTCTGTTGTTTATTTACTTATTTCTCAGTTAAATTCCCAAGCGACAACTTGGTGGTTTTGACATGACTTGCCCCATTCTACCAATCAGAAAAAACCTGTAGAAAACAACAATTTATAAGCTGAAATGTTTACTTTTCTACTAATATGTCACAAAACAGTAGAAAATAAGAGAGAGCACTGATAAAACAAACAAAGCAGCTATCCTATACAGGATATGGACCAGGCATCCTGGGACAGTAAATTATTCTGTATGGGACACGGGCAATGACTTCAAAGCATTAAGAACTTGGGCATGCATAATATGCGGCAGAGCCTAGCCAAAGTAGGCACAAGTCAAAAAAATGAAAATTGAGTTATTTATAGATTATGAAACTACACATTATTATGTAAAAATTTCTACGTTATAAACAGATTTCGAACATTTAAAATGTACCATAAGTTTTGAGAAACCTGCATTTCAAAATTGCTTATCAGTATACATTGACTATGAAAGTTGTTTTGAAATAAAATGACAGTTTGTGCCTGTTGTGCTTTATTTATGACTTATGCCTCCTTTGGTTTCGCTCTGCCACACATGGCAAAGCATTTGTATTCATTCATTGAATTGAATTTATATACAACAAAACCAAGAAAACCAAGATCTTATTTCTTTATTAATTTATTCAATGATTAAAATGAAATGTATATCTGAGCTGTATATTAAAATGTGTTACAATAAAAAATACCGAAATACAATTATGAGTATGTCTGCCGAATAAATTATTGCAACATCATAAGACCTTCTCTTATTGCCCAAGTACAGCATTTTTTAGGTTAGAGGTTTATTCATTTCATGAAGAATGGGGGATACGAGAGTAACAACCCTTTTTCGAGAATTTAGGTTGAACTTGGTTGGTTTACTTTAACAGCTAGATAGTGAACTTACACAGAATACATAGACCCAAAGTGCAGTTCATGTAAGCGCCTACTATTCCGGAATCCAACCAATTGTGTTACATTCTAATGAAGTTGCTACGTCAAAACTGCGCTCCCAATCTTTCATAAAGTTTCAAATTTATCAATAAATGGAAGTAAAATTAACCCAAATATAAAGACATTGGCAACATAAAATATATGTGACCCATGTAAATAATTTGTATGACAAAAGCATGTTAAAAATACACTAATTGTAAAGCAGTTATTATTATTTAACATGTTTGTGACAAAGGCTGACGACCGTCAAATAGTAGGCTCCTACATGGGACTGCAATTCTACAGTGTTAAGTTCACTATCTAGCCATAAATAATACATCTATGGGCAACACAAATTTTTTAAGGCTTGTTATGATGATAATTTTTTATTATTAGTATTTTTTTGCAGATTATTGTAGGACTGCTAATGTAATATATATAAAAAAATTGAGACCAACTGACAATAATATAAGTGATGCATAATTGAGGACTGACTATTTAGGTCCAATGACAATAAAAAAAATGTATAATATACCAGTTCATAAATCCAATTAACTGAGAGCTTCACACCAAAATTTTGGTCCTTAAAATTTGAACAATTTATTATCTACATATAACTAATATAAATTTAATATAATTACAAGGGTTTTTAACCTAATAGATGATACCTGCTAACCAATTTAACATAATTTTAGTTAGGTGATCCACAAGTTTATATTAATACTGTATATGATACTACAGAAATGTTTAAAATGTTGCATATTCAAAATGTAGAAATTTGGTTTTTAAGTGGTCACATAATATGTATACATTGGTCTATACAACAGGAACAAATTATTACAAAAAATTAATATAAATGAATAAAATATTGTTTACAATATTACTGTATAATTTACTTGTAACCATACACAGTGTAACATTATCATTATTATACAAAACTGGACCATCCTGTTTTACATTGCTTTTATGAATTTTTAAGAATTTAAAAAAGGTTTAGTTTACCATGAAATCCAGTTTTCTGGATGGTCGTACTGGTAGAGCTGATTGTAAAATTCAAGTAACTGACTGACATCTGATTAAGCAGGGAAAACTCTGTGTAAAATTTGTAGCTTTTTCATAATTTCAGTACCCAATCTAATTACTGTATTCACATGATTCAGACTATAGAGTTAATATAACATCTAGAACTCTTACTCTATTAACCAAGGTGTATTATTTCTGTGCCAAAAGGGTTTTCATAGCGGTCAAAGCATATTCATAGTAAAGCGAGAAGTACAACTCCCTTGTATTCTGCCTTGCTTTAATTTAATCAAGAACTTTAATCTAAGCATTTTTTAACACAAAATCTTTTTTTCTAGTATCATTTTGAGAGTGTCCCTGAAGGCACAGTGTTTTTTTTAACTCCATAGTACTTAAGCATTAAACTCTATGATCAAGATACATCTTACTACCCTCTATCTACTCAAATAACACTTGATCAACAATATCTTGTGAAATCTTGATGGGCCAACATTCTCAAGTTCTATGATTCTTAAGCCTGTTTTCCTTAATTCCAAAAATAGCATTATCAATCAGTGTTTTCGATCGTTAATTCTGAAAAATAATGATTTTCTCAACCGTTGACAGGAAAAGGGGTAATTTTTAATGTTAATCCTGGCATCAAAAAGTTATCAATTATGGGGTGCTTGTGGGGCACCATTTCCTGCGACAAGAATTTAGTGGTTTTGAGCCTAAAAATAAATCATTAATTTTGTTTATTTTTTTTAACTTTTTTATGAGTTGTAACTTGTTTCAGAAAATATAAAGTAAATTATCTAAATAACATGTAAAAATGGTAGTCTTAAAGTAGTGCTTCAAATAATTTGTCTTATGCCAATTTAATTCATCGCCAAGGCATATGAATTTTATTGCGCACATCGTGATTTCAATTTATTTTTTAACTTTTTTATAAAAAAATCTTTCAGATCAGTGTTTTTGGAATAACAATCAACTGGAAAACAGGCTCAGTCAACCAGAATCTTGATACATCTACATACTTGGGTCCCATAGTTCATATCTTGGCCAGCCTATATTTTTTGACAGTCTTGATGTACCCACATACTCAAATCCCATCGTTCTTAATCAACCTTTATCTTGTTCTGACAGAGTCTTGGGGCATCGACATACTCAAGTCCAAATATATAAATCAGACCAAAAGTTACGATAGTAGCAGTCAACCAGAAGAAGAAATATGAGATTGCCAGAAATGTCTCAGCTGTGAATAAGAAAATGTTTAAGTTCAAAAATCATCATTTAATCAATAATTTTTTATTATCCTTTCCAATACAAGATATTACTAATAAAAAACAAGGCTCAATTTTTTTTTATTTCGTGTCACATCCAACAGCAAATTAACTCACCAATTACAGGATGAGAACTACACCATGCTTTCTAAACCAAGTCTCATTATGAGGCCTAGGGAGTGGCGTTAATTGTTGTGTCGTGGGAACCAACCTAGCGTTCAGCCAGGTTTGAACCCAGGACCTCGGGATTGGAAGGCAAGCATGCTAACCACCAAGCTACAGCTCAACAAGGCCCCAAAGCCATTTTGCTCTGGTTCCCTCTCAATTAGCCTAAGTGCCTTAAAAAATTGACAATCATTAAGGGTACTTGGGCCTTGGTGCCCCTTATTCTTGTTTATACTAGTCGTACCCTTCAAAACTAAGCCAAAAATGGCCTTGTCCCTTCAAAGCCCATATTCGAGTGTTAAAAGGTATTTTCAGACCCTTTTTAACAAACTGGTTCTACACCACAGGTTACCCAAGAACATGAACAAGAATTTCACTTGCAGGTCTAAAATTTGGGCCTTACACAGATTTAATTCTACACCATTGCACCAATCAGCCCTACCACAGTGCTGTAGATCCTCAGTTATCAGAATATGCAAATTCAATAATGTTGCACTATAATTAAACCAAATGTTCAGTGTAGTAGTATTACAGTATTTGTGATTCAAAGCTTGGAATATTTTTACTGTCATACATTAAAGCCCATTTTCCTACCGGTCGTTGAGTTGCAACGAGTTGAAGAATTGTAACATCAACATTTTTTCAGCTCAACACAACTCGCCGCAACTGAACAATCAACAGGAAATCAGGCTTAATGATAACTCATTATGTCCCAAGATTTGTTTGCAAATGAGTCTTCTGATGGTGATTGGGCATGCATACAGGAACAACAGCTTAATGTCTCATGTGCAAATGATGCTCTATAGAATTTATATTTTGACCTTCCAAGCTAAAAATCAAGGAGAATGGTGCTGAATTTGAACAGGGAATCAAAGGATCTTCAAAGCACACCTATTGGTACTGGTATTGTTGGCCATTTATAGAGCACACCGTACAAAGTCTATGTACTTTCTTAAGTGTCTTTTTGAAAAAGAGACCAAAAACAGTGAAAAAAGAGGTAACAGAATGATAGAATAAACAGGTTTTGAGTCTCTTTAAAAATGGGGAGAGGAGACTATGAACAGTGACAGGTAGATCTGATAATATGAGAAGAAATAGCAGAAGGTTGTTGAAGAGGGTACATGTTGGTCTATCTCAGCTTAGAAAATTAAATTTCCTTAGTATTTCTGACAGATTTGAATTTAATAATTTATGCCATGTATATAAAATATTTCACCACATCAGTCCACAATATTTACAACATAATTTTACACGACTTAATGACATGCATAACCACTTTACAAGAGG
>JAOTQE010055801.1:0-19885 GCA_025631205.1 Nesometra sesokonis
TTTGATGTCATTTTTAATTCTTAATCATATTTGATATATTTAATGCTGTATATAACTTTGCAGATTTTTATATATTTCAAAATATTTTATAGCGATCCTTTTTTGGTGTTATTACTGTTATTACACACTGTTGGATCTTGAACAAGTTAATAAAATAAAAATGTTAGTAAAGTACTATTTTTCATCTTAAATTCAAATTATAATTAAATTTTAATATTATAGCGTCAATTATTATTATGCTTTGTGACACAATACACAAATAATCATAAAAATATACAATATTTAATAGTAAATACAAATTATTTTTTAATATAGACAGGGCAGGATTTAAAAAAAAAAGTGACTTGTGCTAAAAACTTGAAATTTTCGTATGTTTTCAACCTGTACCGTACCCAAAAACCACATTTTTTTCACCATCATGCGACTTTTGACCATCTGTAACCTGATTAATGACCGAATTATAAACTTAATGTTAGAACATTATAAATTAATTAATCCTTAGTATGATGTTACCTATATCAAAGGAACTTATAATACCCTTACCCAAAAATAATTCAAGATTTTTTTAATTTTTTTCAGCAAAAAAACATTTGACATTTGTGACGTAATACATGCTCCGAGTGAAACAATCCCTACACTAGATTGTGTTTGCTCACATCATTTTCTGAGATATCTAATCTATTAATAGAAATATGGCAAAAAGTCAGAGTTTTTGGAAACAGTAATTAATTATCATAATTAACTTCAGTGCATGGTTGTAATTTGAACATATGATGATAATAATCTCTTACCATGAAAACGTAGGCTAGATTTGAACACTTTAAGGAAAATTGAATGGGTAGGTTAGGCCAAGAGATATTGCAGAATAATTTTTTTTTTCATATTAGCGATAATTAATTGACATTATGTAAACTATGTGGGTTCTGGGTTGAAACTCACATGCTGGATGTCATTGTATTACGTGATGAGAATAAGCAAAACACTAACTTCTGGGAGTAGTACATTTTCCGTCAACTTTGACGAATATACTTCCATTAGAGCTATAGAAACATTATTATTGCAAATAATTTGACACTAAATTCAACCCCCTATTCCAACCAGTTATGAAGATACTGAATATGGTCAAAATTCCATGATTTTACGGTGAATGACCTTTGACACACTGTATCTCTCATGATGAATGAACATATGTGTTGGCATTTTTACAGATGCTTCTATGGATTATTTATGAGTAAAACCACACGGCAAATTGCCGTCTTACTCGTATTCAAATTGAGTTATTTACATAACCTGGCTGCTTCAAAGGAATATTATTAAAACTAATATATGATTACGTAATGTAATTTGTGGTATCGAGGATTGTAACCTTTGATGTTCTGAACTTTTTCTTTTTTTTTTTTAATAAAGCACAGTTATTGAAATACTATAAGACTCTTATTTTAACTTATAAAGCTTTATCACGCTCCCAATCATCTTATATTCTTAATCTTATTCTATGGAATGTACCATCTTGTCATCTTCTCATCTAAAAATCACTTCTCTCCGTCCATCGTTTTTGTACTGTGACTTATGGTAAACGTACTTTCAGTTTCTGCCTCCTCATTTTGGAGACAGAAACTGAACTCTTTTTGTTAAATCACCATCTTATTTTTAAATATTTAAGGTAAAACTCATCTGTACATCAGATTCTAATGGTAATATTGGTGCAATATAAATATGATCATTATAGATTGATTGAAATTCTAATAGTCCTTACGATATGCAAAAAAAATCATCCCAATACAAGCTTAACAACGTATTTTGATCCTTAATAATATGAGGCATAACACGGAAAAACTACCAAGTTGTTGGAAAATTGAAAATTGAGTTATTGCTAGAACCATATTACACTTTTCGCAAGCTTTAAAATGAGGGGTCAATTATCAAAATCGAACATCTATAACTGAAGTTATTGAACAAAATATACACCAATTACCTTGTATTTGTTTATCTTTCCTGTTTTTAATTTGGTTATTTCTCAATGACTCCCTTTGCGACAACTTTGTGGATTTCTATGCCTAGCCTCGTATTAATATGCTTAATTTGTAACGCAAATTAAGTCATAGCAATTCTTAAGGAAATTTCCACCATTGGGATAGGTGACTTGATGACTTTTAATAAAATCAACGACTTCATTATAAAAGGATTCCGTTGTGTTTTTCTTTAGGTAAGCAACATGAGCTATAAAGTCGATCAACAACTCCCCTTCTGTAGAATGTCCATCAAAGCATCCGGACGAATCGAGGGGAATATCAATCTCATGGGTTTGGAAATTTAGTTGGTTTGCTGTCAGGATTTGCTCGATCTGGTTTGTGTAAAGAGCGTGCTGAACGTCATTTTGAAACTGCGGATATTTCTTGGTCACCTTAGAAAAACAGCTACTCTCTGAAAATTATAATAATGACGATGAACATAATATTTTCTGCTTTATTTTATTCATGAGAACTATTTTCAACATGTTGAACGTTTTTGATTATTAATAATACCATAAAGACTTAAAGATGAACTTTCACTCAAAATATGACCAAAATGTCATAACAAATGTTTTTTTATAATAACTGGCTCATATAAAAGTAACATGAAAGTTCATAACTTGAGAAATTAAATTAGTGTATTTAAAAATTGTTTAATGAGATTTTTACACTTAAAAATGATTATAAGTTACAGAGGCTGCTTTCCTTATTTATGTTGTAAAATTGGGGGTAATTATTTTAACCCCATTTTTTCCTTCTAATTTTGAATGGAATGACCATAATATATATCTTCAAAATAAGCAAGTTATTTTAAAAATATTTGTTTGTCATTTTGCAGGTGACAATAAAAACATCTCTAATTAATTGAAATTTCTCAACTTATTTTATTTATTATCGTTGATCGTTATTGTCATAACATAACAGTTATCGTCATAAACGGGCCTTTTTCTCGAGATCGGGTTCTTTTCATGTTTAAGCCGCCCTTTATTTCTGTTGCGTAACTAAAGAGTAGGCCAGTCATGAAAATAATCTATGACATGTTTTATTGTCACAGGTCGACTCAGGTGTATGAAATTAATATTTATTTGAACTACCCACATCTTAGTGAGTCACTAATAGATCTATTCTATGGGACAAAAGTGCCTAAATTTCAAATCACTCTAAAACTTTCGTCTAACCCGCAAATATGGAAATTTTTCCAGAGGCAATAAACCTTGTTTTTTCTTTGTTTTGTTTTGTTGGGGGGGAGGGGGTGGGGTCACTCTACACCAATCATACTGAAAATAATGTCCCCTTAATAATACCAAGTCACATAGCGCTTATTGCCAATGCCTAGTGCTTCATAATTGGAACAGTCATTGGAACAAACGCCTATGGAATACAATCCATTTCATAATGTTGCAGTAATCAGCGCATAATATGGTATTTGCACCTCCCATGTACCCATTTATACTCATGGGTGAATAAAGTGTCTTGCCTAGGAACTCAAACAGCTGACCAGAGTGAGCCTCGAACCACCACCTCGTGATTGGAAGTCCGAAACGCCACCGCTGTGCCGACTGCTTCCACTGAGTTTTTTAACTTAAAAATATTCTACTACAACCAGTCTATGATATCAGAAGGTACATACCGCCATTCAGTAAGATAATCAAGCAACCACCATCTACCAACAGGCTTGACAAGTATTTGATGGCCTCGTTCACATCATCAACGTAGTACAATGAATGGGAAACCATTATAAAGTGATACTTTCTCTTTTGGTCAGGATTTTCCCCTCGAAAATCTTGTATTGTCTTCTGTTTCCAGTCAAACGAAACTCCAGAAAGGTTGTCCCTTTCACGATCAACACGATCTTTAAATTGGCCAATCAGTTCGGAATTCGGTTCTACGACGGTCAATTTGATTTTCTTCCACCTATTCACCAGCTGTTTTAATGCATACGTCTCAAGTTGTCCTGAAAAATAAGACCTCTTGTTATTATTTTTTTTATATTTGAAGAAACCATTGTTTGTCACTGCTGAAGTCATTGCACAGGCGCCACCAGATTCTCGTACTAATCCCGCCTAGAGACAGTGACATTGCGTACCCTGTAGTAGGCCTACGCCCGTTTTTGTCAGAGGGATTCAGCAGTGTGTTAGAAAGCAGTGTATACTTTAGAAATATATTTTAGACGCATAATTACAAAAAAAGTATAAAAAAATACAATTAATGTGTTAGTAGTAGAATTAATTTACGGAATTTACAATTGTTGTCATCTAATCAGATTTATTAGCATAGATGTCTCCAGACAAACGACATTGTAGTAGGCCTAAAGGATGATATTCTTGTTTCTAGAAGGAGTATACGCAGGGGCGTATCCAGGAAAAACAGTTTTCCCCTGTATTTACCCCATTACCACGTTCTTTATAGTGCCATTTATGGGTTTTTGTGATTTTACCTCAGGGTATAGTCATTCCCCTCTGAATGCGGGGGGTCCTCATTTGCACTGAAAGGGGGGGGGGGATGGGTGCGAAGGGCCCAAATTTTCACATTTATATCCTAATTTTATTGTTGTTTGTCTCCGGGGGAGGGGGAGAGGCTGAGCACCCACCTGGATACGCCACTGATACGATGGTTATGTCTCGGTACAAAGAACGTCATCTTTAGACGTCAAACGAGTACTTCTGTCGTCGCCAAAACAAAACTGAATTACTTAAACCATGGAGGAAAGAAACAGATTTAAACGAGTAACTGTGGTCGTTTTAGGTTCAATGATTACTAGTTTCCGCTCGGCCGATCTACTAGTAACATCATATCTCAGTTTTTAATTATTTCGTGTCAAAATTCAACAGAGGTGCACATCAACTCTCCCGAGGCAGGCGTTTCACTAAAGAATCGAGAGCGTCCATAGATTCACACATTATGTCGACCACGTATAAAATGGCATACTGCGTTGTAATACAATTAATATAGTGTCCTACCTGGGCCACTCCCGATTGATAACATTCGTAACTCTTCGGTTTCCGTGACGCCCATTTTGCTGATGACTTTCTCTGGAAAAAACCTGTTGATCCAATTTTCTAGGACTTCATTCCGATTACTCCGTTTACAGTATTCAGCGAAGGTTGACACGTAACGCTCACGACATGTGTTCAACGTTGCGATATTTGAATTTTCCATAGTCAAATCTTAGTTAGGCCTACGTTTCTTATCGAAGCGTAATGATAAATAACACACAAGTAAGATAAAGTAAATATGTATAGCCTACCTGCACAATACGTGCAATAAATAAATAATGCCCCATAATTTTGCTTAGTTCGCATAGATTTCCAGAACGGTCATAAGAACAGAAGGATACTGGGTCTGTAGGTCAAAAGCATAAACACCGTGCCATATATTATTATTAATTAAAGGCCAGCATTAACCAGTAAAACACTAAAGTAAGATTAGGCAGGGCGGATCCAGCAGAGCTGGATAGAGGGGACCAAATTCCCATTGCCAAATTTAGTGATGTTTCTATGTATAAAGTCTTCAACAGGCCAATTTTCAAACAAAACGCATTTCTGGGTATCTGAGAGGCTATTTTCACACATAATTTATTGCAAACAATGAGATTTCAAGTTCATGTAATATTTGTCCAAGTAAAAAAAAGTGGGGGGGGGGGGCTGGTTCGACTTTCCCCCACTTGAATCCACGCCTGTTAGGTGTCTCTCGCATCTATCCTTCTTTGGCAATGGATGGCCCGGGTGTTACTTTCCAAACAACTGATCGTTCAAAATTTTAGCATACATGTGTTGTAGCGTTGGTAATCTATTTGTGTCCTTTTTTTAATGCATTTGGATAATAGTATGATCAAAATTAGAAAAGGAATAGTATGGTCGTTTTATAGAATTACCGGAAAAGGGGTTTCTTTGTATCTATCAAATCGCAAAAATATACTTTTTCAAATAAAAAAGGTCATCTTCGTTCTTCCCTGGGAAAAAATGTTATAGGCATTTTAATGAGACGCCATTTTGAATTTTAAGATGGACATGGTCATGTTTGGTATCACATTATAGGTAATTTTACACAGATCATTTCCTTCCATGTCTTTATATTGCAAAAATGTATATTTAAAGCGATATTAGCAATTTAATGTTTTTACTTTAGTAGAGAAGGTTAAAGGTCAATAATTATCTTCTGATAACTACCATAGTGTTTGGTATCGTTTTAAAGATTAAGTGATGCTAATTAATAATATGTAATACACCCATGTACAGAATTTTTGAGATGATAATTTTCCACCTCTGGCTATTTAGGGCTATACAACCCCTATCTCAAAAACTCATCATTTTTTCCAACAATATGTAACCTTTTTACTTTTTCTGATGCTATTAATTTCCTGTGAGCACAATAATAAATTATAGACTATCAATTAAAGTTTAGACTGTCATGCCTCGCTTGTTTTGCGATTAAGACAATAATCTTAAAATTATCTTGATTACACAAAAGTGCATTTACTTTCTAATTCTAAAGGATGAAAATCAATTTTGTGGGTAAAGGTAAATAATTAACCTTTTATATATGCAGTTTCTTGTGACGAATTTCTATGATCCTGATACCATTCTAAACATCATCAGTCTCAAAATGGCTTACATTGTTTAAAAAAATAAAACAGTTAGATTCCGGAGTTAGGGTGACATATAATATAGCCTCAAGGGCGTTTAATCAATGCCTTTCATTCTGGTAGTATCTTAAAGAATTTTACGTTTTGTTATGAATCCATAACAATTTGATAAAAAATAACATAACATAAACATTGTCGAAAAATATGAAAATATTGATTTTTTGGGTTATTGGTAATATAAATAGCTATAGGTTCAGATTTAGGTGATACATCTATCTCATTCTAAATATTATTTTACTGTCTGGGTTTTTATATTAAGTTCATTTCAACCTGATCATCAATGACATAGGGCCTATATACGCAGGTCAAAAAAAATAATCAAGTTTTTGGGATAGGGATAATAGAGCCAAGATATCCAAAGTGGAGTTTTACCATTATCAGTCTTTTATCCCTGGCACCATTATAAAATTCATGATATATAATATTAATATCTGAGCTACTGGGTTATTAACCGTAAAATGGCAAAAGTTCACATATTTCGAAAATATCAAAGTTTTTTTTGTTTTACATAGCCACAATTGCGATTTGAAATGATCAATAAATTTGCCCGTAGTATCATTCTATCACCGTATTTGATTTCCATATTATAACATTAAGCTTAAAACAATTGGTTAATTAAATGACAGCTGTTACGACATGTGATGATGACACAACAAAAAGAGTGAACAGTTTTACAAATATACAATAGCTGGATATTTATAACAATATACAACTATTTAGTACGGTACAAAGTACAATAAATAATACTCTGATCTTGCAGCCGACGAAATGTTCAGGTCCAGTGTAGGTATTAATGTTCAAGAAGAATCCAAGTCCAAAAGGAATATAAAAGCAACACCCTCCAAAAGTAACATGTTCACAACTTTTTCACATCTTCTCCTAAGCTAACATGTTTTTACAACTAGTTAGCAGTTATTTAGCCCCCATATTTATACTATTTACATCAGTATCGAAATTTGGCGTGTTGCGAGTGCTGAAACCTGATTTGCTCTCTCAGTTAGGGGTATTTGCCAGAATCTTTTAAGCAAATCCAACTTAGTAACAAACTGTGAATTTCCAATTTTGTCAAAACAGTCGTCTATTCTTGGAATCGCATAAGAGTCTGTTTTAGCCACATTGTTTATATTTCTATAATCTGTACACATTCTGTAGGTTTTTTCTGGTTTTTGATATATCGTGAGCTCCATTCGCTTTTGTTCGGTTCTATAAAGTCGTTTTCATGCAAAAAATCAATTTCTTTCTTTCATGTTTTGTTAGATTTAGCCTATGTGGATGTTTCTTTATGGGCATTGTATCTCTAATGTCGGCGTCATGGTATATCATTGTAGTTCTTGACGGAATTTCCGAAAACAAATATTCATTTTCGCGGATAAGATGTTCTAGTTCATGTTTTTGCTCCTGAGTCAAATGGGAAAGTTTATTATCAATGTTATTCAGTACGTCTGAATTTTGTAGCATGGCTAAACCAGAATCCAATTCCTTAATGCATTCATAATGTTCAAATAGTTCAATATCATTTACATATTGAGATTGTACCGTACTAATAGGCCGAGTTGTGTTTTCATCCCGGTCCATATACAATTTTAACATATTTATGTTAAAAAACTGTTTGCTCTTTTGCCTACCAGAAGAATTAATAATAATAGTTTAAGTCATTGACCTTCTTATCTACAGTACGTATGGACCAAGATTTTCAGGAAGTGGAAGAAGTGCAAGAACCTTGTCTCCACTCTTCTCTTCGTACTTTAGCATTAACGTCATATCTACCCTTCATTTTTTTTTTGGAAGACTGTAGGTTAGATTTTTCTAAATAACAAACATTAAATAATTTATGTTTAAAGTCAGATACATATTGCAAAAGGTTCACTGGAGCTTCTTCTACATAGAGTAGATTTCATTTAAGTAATTTCAGTGGTCCGCGCACTGTGTGGCCAAATACGAGTTCAAAAGGACTAAATCCCAGATAATCTCAAGCAGCAAAGAGATGCATGTCTTCGTCCCAGTCTTTTTAGTATAAAACAGTAGGTTTAAATCATATTCTTTAGGGTCTGATGAAATCTTTCCCAAGATTCCAATGGAAGGAATGAAAAAAAGAAGTAAAGTATATTGTCGCAAGGAAAGCCTTCTTGGAATTTCAGTACCAGGGACGTAGCCAGCATGACACAGAAATTTTCACAAGTGTTTTTTTTTTCCTGAAATATATTTATAATATAATTTGGTCCTACGCGCCGCCTCCCAGTGCGCCGCGTCTGTTTTCTATTCTCCTACGTGCGGGGTACTGGCTGTTTTTTGCGTCTACTGCCCTCTGTCTGAGCAAGTAGCAACATTGTGCACAAGCCTGAATGTGACACGTCTACCAACAAGTATCATAAACAAGGATGTCAAGTAAAATAATTTGCGTATGGTTACCATCAAAGTAATTAAAACAATCGAGCGCCCTCGTTCTTGAATTTCCTGAACAAAAATGATAACAAGATAAATAAGCAACATCATTATTATAATATTGCTTTTGAGCCTAGGAAACTGAGCTTCGACGGAGAGGGAAAGGGTGGCAAATATTTCAATTTCAGGGAAACGGAATTAAACAGTTTTTTTTTAATTAAATCTCACTAAGCATAATAATTTGTACCTGTTAGACATCCAAAATGTCCGGCCAAATATTGTTTTAAGAGTTCCATGTCAAGACGAATGTGTCCAGTCAAATGCCTACAACATCTCATACTATGATTTGAGCAATGTTTGTCTTTCTGCCTTTTTGTCTGCTTGTTCCTCTAGTCCTCCCAGGTCCTTGGTCCGATCTCCATCAAACTTTGTGGATGGATGCAGCATGGACGTATAAGCAGGTTCACTGAAAAGTTGACCTTGAAGGCTCATTTTTGGAAAGGTGAAGTTCACTTGGTCAAAGGTCAAATAAATGTTTTTCGCTGCTCCTTGGTCCCATCTTGGCCAAACTTGGTGGATCATACCAGAATTGCCAATGATGGGCCACGGGTCAACGGTCAAGGTTACGGAAACGGGGTCAAATGCCAAGGTTAAGGGCCGGGTAAAGGTCAAGATTACGGGAAGGGTTATTTAACTAGTTTACTATAATTCCCTTTACCTCTGTATGCATTGGGAGAGCGCAATTATGAGCGTAGGCGTATACTGCGTTATACTCTGCCAAATCTATGACATCATTGTGGTTATTCATCGCCTTCTTTTATCCACTATTATAATAAAGCACATCTTTATGAATATGTTGTGTAATCAAGGTTCATAGTGAAGGCATATGACAAGTTTTTTTCTTTACAATGTAAACGTATATTTTATATCATTCGTTAAAATGACTTCATTATTATTATTTTTTTATATTTTATTATACCTTATAATATAGTAACTTGGAACACAAAATTCGATTATTTCATAATCTAAATGCCTACCGGTATTTGCCTACGCAATAAAACGTATGCTTTTTCACATTGTAATATGACGTAGAACCTCTAATTATTAAAAAAAAAATCTTGCTATAATAGGCCTATTGCATAGTGAACGAAAAAATAAAATGTTTATAGAGTTTAATGTACCGGATTTATTATAATGTTTTATTATTGTATAATGTATTATTTATTATTAATGCGCGTTTCCGTTTTGTATTATTTCTCTTTTACTTCGAAGTGAGCAAAATTTACCAGAAAAAAAGGCTTGATATTGACAGGTGGTTTTATTGGACCTTGTTCTGTCATCATCTGCTTCGGTTGAAACATTCAAGTTCGCGCTTGATTACTAATTCTACTCATTTCCGTAATTTGTTCGGACGAGTACGGCCCTTATTTATTTACAGGTATTTTATTTAATTATATTTGGACAGTTTGACCTATGCATTTTATATTGACGATCCGTTGGTCGTCTTCATATGTCTTACTTATTGATATTATTTCATTGCATTAATACAATACAATAACCTTTATATCATCATAGGCCTATTCCGTCAAGTTTGGTCTCCCTCCTCTACCCGCCATGATTGGGAGGTAAGCACATTCTTTAAGAATAAGAATGAAACAGATGACCGAAAAAGGCACTCTTTTACATAAAGGATGTTTTTCAAAGGGTCACAAATTTAACGCAATGTAGGAAAAACTATGTCAACAGTTTAGATGGAAAAAACATGTCATCGCCACTTCGACCGATAGGCCCGGTCTGAGTACGAACATTGTAAAATAAAGAGCGTCTAGAAGATGGTCTGGAATATCTTTTTTTGCGTAAAATTGTTTCCGAAATGTCACAACTAAGGCATGATCAGATCAGACCTGTCCGGCCTAAATAATCACAAGAATTAAATGTAGATTGTCTGGAATGGCTCTCTTTTACTTTGTTGTTACAATTTTTAAAAACTGGCCGACAGAAACCTTAAAAATCAGGATCGTCGTCTTTATTTTATTATCATAGGGCTATCCTGATTTGTTGGAAAAGTACCTATTGTCCAGAAAATTGTAATACATGCAGGTATCTCGAAAATCGAAAACACTATAGGACAAGTTATCTCAAAGATTAACCATAATTATTGCATAAGAATAAAAAAGAAACTCAATTACAAAAATGTATGTAACAGGGGCACACTAAACAAACGCGACCGCAAACCAGGTCCCCGGTTTCACTACGTTTTGGGGTGTAAACAATTTGCTCCATTAACTCTCCACTAGATGAAACGTTACATGGATAAACATTCTAATTTTTTTTTTGGATTGGAAGGGACAAACATACACAGTTTTAAAAATTATATTCATTCGTAAAAAAATGAGTAAATCAAAAAATAAAGAAATAACATTCCCTATCGTAACGGGAATCGATCTCACGACCATCGCTTTGAAAATACCGTTTAAACAATTAGGTAAAGCGGCCGCGCCACACATTCGATTAGTACTATGTGGTATTGTACAGAACTGAAATGGATTTTTCTTTTTTTAGGTTTGGGGACACCCTGAGTAATAAAAAGAGCAATGAACGTAGTCGGAAATGGAGTCTAATTTATGTGTGCAAAATTCCATGCACGTCCGTTCAATACTGACGACGATGGACCCTTTAAATGTGTGGTTGCAAAACCAAATCCACCACCACCGCCGCCAACAACAACACGAAATACTGGAGTGAGGTTCTAGCTCCGCTTCGCGCATACCGACTCACATTTTCAAAAGTATTCTGCTTGGGTAACATCATTTTTGTGGTCTAATTACTAAGAGGTAGTACACGTCTATGACTGCAGTATTACTTCTGAAATACCGGTATATCGATTTTAAAACCTTAGTGACTCGGAAAGGAGAGTATAGTTATTATTCATTATTGCGTACGATAAAGCCAGCTCCCGACAAATATACGCCAATTTAATAGCCAGAAACACTTAAAACCAGATTGTAGATTACACATAGGCCCACAGGAGCAAGAAATAATTGCTAATTTAGAATATTTTGTTGACGTCTCTTCGACGCCAATTTCAAAATTGTAAATGTTTGCGCCGTGATTGCGCTTCTATCGCGTGGTAAGAAAAACAAATTAACTGTAGGCCTACAGTAGCGTATCCAAGGTACACACACCCACTTGAGGGGTAGAATACAAACCTAAAAAAGGCCTAACAAGTTTCACAAGCCCAACAACGGTTTTCATGTGTCAATGTTAAAATGAAAGCTACTTTACCGTACTTTGCCGTTTCCGAACATCTAGAGGCGACATAGGGCTCAGGCCTACTGAAACAGTTTTGTTTTTGACTTAACTGCCTTAAATTGTGACTGTATCGAAATGTAAAAGAAAAGAGTGCCATTTCTGATCATGAGCCTAAATTTCTAAAATCTGGTTTGGGTGGATTTTCGTGTCGTTTTTAAATTTATTAGTTAACTGCGTGAAATTGATACATTGCAATACCGTAACATAATTATTAGAAAAATGTATAAGTGTGCCGTTTCTGAGCATCGGTCATTGCAAATTGTTGCCACCTGAACCATAGTGGAGCTGTACTGCAGAACCTCATCGCCAAACACGTGGTGACGCTTTGGTGGTTTGGTTGTTTTAAACTTTTTATACACCTCCACACAAAAAACAATGTACTTGTTCATTTTATGCTTCTTGTTGAAATTACATTTCATTTTAAACAAGACCCTTCTACATTTTGATAGCCATTAAATATATCATATGATGCAGCAAGCAGGGGTGGATGGAGGACGGAAACGGGGTGCTTTCGCTAAAGTTACAGCTCGTTTTAGAATGGAAAATGCCGATCTAAGGCCGCTAGGTTAGGACATCAGGACGAGAATAAGGGGCTAAATAGGGATAACTAACGTTTCGCATGTGAAAACAAAAACAACTTCTCAGGCACATAGTTTATTTGAAATAATTGAATCCTGTCAAGATGACATGTATCGCAATGCTTGGAGTATTAGGCCTAGTTTCGGATACTTGAAATATCTGAAAGGTTTGCTTTAAAATAAAATTGCATTAAAATAAAAAGTGGCAAAGTGACAGGCTTCCATTATTAAAGTTGTTGAAACTTTGTTTATTGTTTAAATATACTACCAAATTGTACAATGCATTTTTAAAGATGTATTGTCACTTGAAAAATGACAAAAAATGGATTTTGAAAATAACTTGTTACTTTTGAATAAATATATAAGTTATGACCATGAAACTAAAAATTAGGGTATTTTAAAATTATTTACCCCCAATATTGCAATGTTATATGCTAAAAATCAGCCAAAACCTCAAAAAGGCTGGAAGCCTCTTAAATTGTTATCATTTTTCAGTGTAAAAGTCTTATTAAACAATTTTTAAATGCACTAATTTCTAATCTCAAGTTCTTAAAATTGATGTTACTTTATTATGAGCTAGTCAATGTCAAAATTAATATCATTGAGTTTTTGGTCATTTCCAAGTGACAATACATTTTTAACATTGAAAAAGACATGTCTTTATTACGTATGGAACTCCATTAAATCACAGGTGTTTTGGCGTATGAAACGCCGGTTGGTCAAATTTTAAACACATAACAAACTAACCTAACAGTATTGATCGTAATGGAAATCAAAATTAAAAGGCGCCTTATTATGTGATTTTGACGATCGAAGACGATTACAATGCCACGGTTTGGTGACTGTGTATTCATAAAGCTTTTTAGTCATCAAATTAGTAATAAGGTCTGGCTGGGCCCACCGATCTTGACAACAAAATATTGTATCTTTGTAATTAATTTAGCCTGTCCATCCTTCGGTGATATTCCCAAGATAGATGACCATTTGACCGCCAGTATATCACTGTTACATAGTAGTACTATAAAAATGGTATTAATAACGATCATTAATAATAATAAACACACTCCCGATACATCAACTATATATATTTGTGTTCTTGGGATTTCGATTGGTTGCTTCAATCTCTTTAGGAAATCGATGTGATCTCCACCTTACTCAATACTTCCCTGATATTTAAGACTTCGCACTGAATATGAATACAGAATGCAGCATGTTTGACGGATGGCGCAACGTGTGTTGTTAGGGTTTCAGACTCTGGGGTGGATTTACTGTTTTTAAACAAAATCACTCCACATCAGAACTTGCTCAGATGGTGTTTTGGAAAGTGCTTTATTTACAAATATAAACATTGTAGTACAAGCATCAATACTTCATATTCGTATATAAAGATGTTTATCTCTCATCGCAGGGGAGGGTTCAGTAGAGCTGAGATCCGGTGCCAAATTTCGTGTAGTTTCTAAGGGGGTTAGGGTCCTCTTTAGGTTCATTTTTAAACAAGATACGTTTCCTAGTTATCTGAGAGGCAATTTTCAGACAGAGAGTTGATTGGAAACAACGAGTTTTTCAAGTTCAAATAATATTCGTCCAATCAAAATGGAGACCTGGGTCGAATGCCCCCACCCCCTTGGATCCGCGCCTGATATATTTTATTTCTAATGTGTTTAGCAATGCTTCCGTTAAAATGTACTTGTGATTTAGAAGTAAACATGCTTAGAATTAAGCGTTTCTAAAAATCGAGACAAGATATATTGGAGTTTTATGTGAATAGGCCTAATAATATATAAACGCTATTTTCAGTGTATTGTAAATATACGTTAAAGTATATCCCGATACAAAAAGTATATTGCACAAAATGTTTAACAGTGCTGTGTATTTTCTTAAAATATTGCTCAAATAATATTATGTTTAAAATATGTTATACTTTAAAGGGCAGGTTCACACAAAAATTATCTTCCTTATATGATTTACTTTATCATAAAAAGTATATTCAGCCCTGTTTCTCAATTTGTACCATCCATTTACCTATCATTATTATTGGTGAAATAGACGAAAATTGCTAAGTGGGGATAGTTCAAATTACAAGATATAATCCCTATTCTTTTACGTACAAATTGTGTGAAAGAGTGGTATTTATATAAATCAACATTCTAAAAATATATAGAAAAATACTACTCTTGTGTGTTTTAACCAAAATTGTTCATTTCTGATGTTTTTCTATAGTATAAAGTAGCCATTTTTATTTGATAATTAAAAATTACCCACTTTCTATTTTGTGTGTAAAAAGAATAGGGATGAATTGTAGCGTTTATTTTTATTTTATTTTTTAATACATGAGACTCAAGGGGAATAAAAATCGTAAAAATTCCCAAATAGGGCTGAATATACTTTTTATGATTATACTAAAACATATAATGAATAGTATTTTTTGTGATCCTACCCTAAAAACTAACCATAAAACGTACGATCAAATGCAATATAGTTCAAAAATTTAATAATTATTTCTTCTGACACGGGGCCGTTATATATAATATAAATTCTATTTTTATAGTAAAATATTATTTTATAGTTCTTTATTGCTTGACAATCTGTCAGAATAGCCGTCTTTGATTTTACGCCTTCACCCTTTCAAACCCTTCTTCTATCTGGTAAAACATTGATTTTTTTTTAAATTTTATTTTATTCACTTTCCAGGTACAACATCATGAAAAATATAACCAAAAACAACAAACAAGAACAAAACTCGGATAAGAGCATTACCCTGAGGATTGCCAAAAAGTGTGTGACACTATAGGTGGTTCTCCATAATGTTGATGTCCAAACCCGAATAAAAATAACATTGATTAAAACTCCTTATTACAATTTAAACTATTTAAAATTATTTATTATATATGGTAGAATTTGAAATAAAACTTAATAACAAAATGTAGACGATGCATAGCTAAAATAGGTACTAGTACTATATATTAAATCAAAGTGATCGTATCGAAGCACGAAGTGCGGTGCTAAAACTGCTAAAAATAATTAAAATCTTATCTCTTACACCAGCCGCAATTCGTTCCAAAAAAACTAAAATTAATAAAAAGTGAATATTTAAAAGAATTTGTTCTGGCATACAGATGTTTAAAAATTACCGCATCTTGATACCTTGGGTTAACATAAATAAAATCACTAATATTAAAATCAATTTCATTAAAAAATAATAACAATTATTTTAAAAAAAACAGACGGAAAGTTATGTTTTAAATGTGTAAATTGTACCACGTGAGAGACGATGTATTTATTATCTACAAAAATGGCGTCGCTAGTTATTCCCAACTACATCCGTGGTGTTAATTTTAATACTATAATTTTAACGCGCGGCGCTTGACCACTGTATAAATTAACAGGACAAGGGCAAATGGACTTTCTCATAAATATTTACAACAAAAATTAATTGCAGCATGAATATATGATATCAGATCCGTTATTAATGGAAAATATGCTAAAACAATATTACTCATTAACTAATAAGATGGCGTAACAATTGATTAAAGTGACTTCGACGAATTGAGCACTACGGTGCAATGGGGACGAAACGATCAAGGGAAACACAACCCGCACAAGACACCCACTTACAATTTTTGCTTTTGCCTCTGCAAACAGTGGCGGCGCCAGGAATTCCCCGACAGCAGGGCAATGCCCCCGACAGGGGGCACGGGTCCCCGACGAGTTGCGCAAGTTAAATTTCGAGGTGGTGGGCGTGTCTCCGGTTTTCAGTCTGGAGAGCAAAAAGAAACGTTATTTGCCGTGTTTTGCGTGCTTTTTTAGCCCGTTTTGGTGTCGAGGCTTCGCTTTATCCTACAAAGCCCTCGACGAAACCTTTTTTTTTTCTCCCCGACGGGGGGGGGGGGGGGGGGGGGGGCTACAGCCCCCCAGCTCCCCGTAGCGCCGCCACTGTCTGCAAAGCAATATACTGGACTCTTAAATAATTTCGGGTTAATTTTATGGATAATTGTATGTTATTATATTGTTATTACTATTCCCTGGTATAGAATAGAATACAAAAACGACAAAAAAAAAAAACATTGATTTTGGGTCGGCAAGGCTTGCTATGCAGATTTGTTTAAGGCTTAGCAGATTTTTTTTTAGGCAGCGTTACATAGTAAGGAGATCAGAATACCCAAAGCATATGCCTAAGACTAATAAAACATCAAACAAACCTCAATCTGGTCAAAATGTGCTACTTTGAAATTAGGTTGCGTTATTATTTTGCATTACAACCTTAGATTCGTTTTTTTATGCAGCCTTGCGAATTCATTACAATTGTTAGTAAAATAAAACGAGTATTTTAATAGAAATATTGTCTTTTGCTACGGTAATAAAGGAGCTTTTAAACTGAAACTGAAGGTCAAATTTTGATAGACGTAACATCTACGTAAAGTTCATGAAAAAATGTTACGATCAAGTACTGTTTGACGGTAATATGAAGTTTTAAGGTGATTTGTCGAATGTTTATAGATGTTGCTACTATCATATCATCATTTCAAAAGACAGCGACAAGATGCATAAATGCACTTAAATAATCAACCGACCTTTCTCGCAGTTCTCTCTTCTTTTTCCTCCCATCTCAACATCTACCTCCTAAGTTACGTCGTTTTCGCTGAAAATGACTCGAAGAGGTAGACTAAACGACGCGGCGGAGAGTGAAAGGTTTTAATTTTTACATTTTAATTGTTTGATAACCTAAAGCTAGCGAATAAAGTGATAGAATCCGCTGAGAGACTGCGATTGACCCCAGAGTAGTTCAAGTACACAGCCCGTCACTAATGGCAAATTGTTACTAAGATCGCGTCACTTTGGTCATTTGCGGCAAAATTTATGATTTTGTTTCTGTAAAAACACAACTTGTTGGGCTTAATATTAAATCTTGGGTTATAAATGGCCTTGTTGTTTTATAATCTATAGTTCATTAAGAGTTTTCTTTTTGTACATTTCTAAAGGATGATATAAATAGGCCCTTCTCACCGATTCACCCTAACTTATCGAGAATGTTCATCTGTCTCTGAGGGGGTTATAAGTGCGTGAAAAGTGAAATTGTTGTTGATCCTAACTTCTATCTCAACAAATCATCTTACTCTGGAATTGAAGAAGCAAGAAAAAGGTGATTATGAATTTTATATTGCATTTTTTTTATCACCGTTTTGTGAACTTGTAAATCAAATACATAAAATATTCAACACCAAAGTGCATTCCTAAATCTTTACATGAAATGCGTAAGACTGAATCTGTAAATGAACGGGAGAGGTTAGATTGTTCTAAAAGATCAAGACGATTTTCTGGCGGGCTATCTGATATCTGCACCCACACCCTGTTGTCTTTTAGCAATCTTGAACATTCTTTAATAATATCTCCGAAAATTGTTCGCCTATCAGGTCCTCTTATTATAGCATCCGTCGTGCCTTTATCCAAAATCATATCAAAAGTTTCATTTTCATAGTTAAGTTTTCTGACGTCACCGGTTATGTAGCTGACACCTGGCGATGTTACATCACGTGGTTTTAGCAGACGGTATAAGGATTGCATCTGATTGATGGCCACTTCAGAAAAGTCGACACACGTGATATGATGAACTGGTGGCGTGGACGACTCGTACAGTTTCACGGCGAAGTCTGATGTACCACAACCAATATCAAGTACCTTGATTGGAAGATGGGTAGAGGTGTGTGTTTCGTGTAAAATCGGTAAAATATGGCACTTTAACGAATCGTACGATAAGAACCAATCGAAGGATGTTTCTTTCGAATTTGATTTCTTTTCATAAAATCTGTTCCAGAATTCTGTGCTCCATAAATGTCCATGTGGATAAACTAATTTAGCTAAATGAAAAAAATAGGAAAAATAAATAAAGCCAGTTTCAAAGTCAGCAACATTGGCATATTACAATAAAGGTATTGGACAGTTATTTTAGACTACAGTGTTAATAAACAAAAACATGATACTGCAGAGTACTCAAAACAAATATACTAAATTAATTTTCGTTTATAATTTTCTGTTATAAGTCATAAATAAAATGCAAATGAAATACAGTAATCTCTAAATTTATGAAAATGGATATTTTTTTTAAATAATGCAAGGTATGAACTGTAAATTAAACACAATATTATTATGTAAAAATAAACAATTCTTGTGCCGTTTTCTATGAATTTATAACTTCCATTCTACAGTTAAAAACCAATATTTTATAGCCTAGAGCAACTAGTATAGGATGTTGATGGATTTTAGATGCATGTAAGCATCTCTATCCCTCTGTCGGTCGGTTGGTCAGGTCGGTGTTTCCAATTACATTTAACAATCTTTTTTGCAATTTATAGAAGGGGTTATTTGATATTTGACAGGCAGTTTTTTAGTCGTGTATGTCGGTCATCCCATTGGTTTCCTACTCAGTCAGTCGATCTGTCGCTCCGACCTGTTAATGATCGGTTGTCACATTTTGTTCTATGGTTTTCAAGTTTTGTTTAAATTTATGAGACAGTTCCTTAGTAATGTGGCTCGGTATCTCACTGGTTAGCTGGCTAGTTGGTCAGTCTGTCTGTCCATTACTCCATTCATCTCATTTATTGATCCCTTTAAATGTTTTTTAGTCGTGTATGTCGGTCATCCCATTGGTTTCCCACTCAGTCAGTCAATTCATTTTTTTTTCAATTCAATTCAATTCAATTCAATTCTTCTTCATTTGTCCGTAAAAAAACAATAGTTAAAATATTAAAAAACAAAATGAAAAGACAAACAGGAGCCCTCATGAAACCAAAAACGGTTTGTTATAAATAGAGAGGGACCTGAAGTAATATACTGTAACAAACAAAAATATAGAAAAATACACACACACATACACACACATCTAACAACCTAACTAACCTAGAATTACCTAAAATTACACATTGTAGACAAATTGTATGAATAAACCATTAAAATCGCAA
>JAOTQE010055812.1:0-19882 GCA_025631205.1 Nesometra sesokonis
ATTGTCATGTTACTTAGGGTCTTACTTAAACAGAAATTCATTTTTCTCTGTAAGTTCCTGGCAAAAGATCAATCTTGATAAATAAATGTTACTTTGATTTAATTGAACAATTTGGAGTTATTAAATGGTAGTTGACTGATTTAACTTCATAACTGTGTGATGATAGATTTTTGGCGATCGATTTCAGTAGACAATTTAGTGTTATACAGGGCTGTTGATAACCCTGTGGTTGGCAAACAACTGTTGTGAGAAAAATTATGTATGCGTGAGAAGTCCAAAATAGGTCCATGTCTGAATGCTTGAGACTCACGCATTATCCGTGAGAGTTGGCAGGTATATAATGTAGCTATTGAGATTTAACAATACGCGTTAAGCAATCCGTTCACCGGTAGATGGTGGTCGTAAACAAAATGGCAAGAACATGCAGCAGATGATGGAAGCATCAGACGCATCAAGGAGGCGATTATGAATCAGACGTAAAGGAGACAAGATCATGAACAGAGATGAAGGGACCCACTTACTGAGTCACGTATACGACCCTGTTGTTAGGCGACCTCCACTTACCAGTGAACGGATTGCATAACAACAGAACCGTCACTCTGAAGAAGGACACCGGTGAATCAAGGTGTCCGAAACTGTCAGCCAGGTCAGGAAGTCAGTAATATAGATTGGTTTGTCAAAAATTTAAACTTAAAATCATTGAAAGAGGATGAAATAAAATATTATCTGTAACTGTATTATTTATTTTTCAATGCAACATTATGTGTTTACAATTGACTTGATGCCTATTGTATTGTATATGTAGGGTCATTTTCATTGGCGTTAGACGTGGAACGCCAGACTATGTATTTTCTGGCATTTAACAAAATGACACGTTGTGACATCAGTGGATTAAACTGCCAAGAGTTGTTTACAATAATGCCGGTTATTTCTATAGATTTCGATGAAAGTTCAGGGTAAGTTTAACTGTTAGATCTAAAAATGTGTTGCAAAGCCTGACGGAAAATCAGGTTCAGCATCTTTTTTGTGGGCGTTGGGTGGGGTTGGGGTTTCTTATCTCCACATTTTTTTTGTTGAAGTTCATGAAATTTTCACCCAAATCTATACGAAGCACATAAAGTTATTCTTGAAATTCTAAAAAAAATACATTTACCCCAAAAAATAAAATGCAAATAACCAAATTGTATATAATAAAGTGAGGTAGACCCACTAACAAAACATCAGAGTGACTGACCCAAGTCTACAAATGTTTTTATATGTCACCTAGGTAACATATTTTTGCTTAGGCCTTATTTGAAAATATGAATCCATATTATAGGTCTATTAAATATTATCGAACACGTTTGGATTGTTTCACTCAATAAAAGGCCTAATGTTACATATATCAGACCCATACGTAAGTCCCATCTAAGCCCAAACATGTTTGGGTTTGAGTTTAAAGCTCTATGAAAGGTATACTACCAGCTGAAGTTGTCAGTATGATGTGCTCAACGTGGAATTCGGTCCACGGTTGGTTAGAATACGTCGCCATTCTCCTCATGTTACTGCTGGAGGGTCAAGTTAATATGGCTGACCGTCTTTCGGATGAGACGTTAATCCTTTGGTCCCGTATACCACATGGATAATATATACACAAAAGAAAGCAGTGCACTTTTGGGAAAAAAAGTATGAGATTATCTCCCGGTGCACTGCAAAATAACCACCAGAAGGTACGGTACCCATTGGGAACAAATCTTCAGACGTCATGGTTTTTTTTGCCTGCATCAGCCATACATCTGATGAATCTGATTGAGATCAAATTAATTTAAATTTCTAATATGAATCCTGATGTTACACTTCCTAGATACATCTACTTTTGTTATCATCATTATTCAGTCCAACGATTCCACCGAGACGATCCGACAAATCCTACGATTGTTACAAGTGGAGCATGTGATGGAATCGCGGTAGATCCTACGGGTAAGTACATTTATAATATCTCTTTAGACGCAATGAACAACTGATTTGTACTCTTATTATCCTTTAACATAGAGGCAACGAAATATTTAGCCGATTCTTAATTTCTGGCGAAATATTTATTATGCAGAACCTAACCAACGCAATGCACAATACGAGCAAGAAAGGAGGTACAGTCAATATAAATCGAACATTTTACTTGCACATTTTTGCAACTTGTTGTGACTGAAGTATGACAGGAGGGAGGCCGAAAATGTAGGTCTTACACATTTTTATGAGAACAAACTTTATAAGAACAATGAGGCAGAATTTGCTTAAAAATTACGAATAAAATAAGAAAAAACTGAGGCTCAGAACATAATCAAATCACAGTTTACAGTATTTGAAAACCACCAAGCAGACACACAGGAAGTTATTGAGAAATAAGCAAATAAACAATAGGAAATACAAACAAATACAAAGGAAACATTTGTCTATTTTGCTCCACAAATATAGATGTTCGATTTTGATAATTAATCCCTCATTATAAAGTTTACAAGTGTAATAACTCCATTTTTCAGTTTTGCGACAACTCGGTGGTTTTGCCATGACATGCCTTATTTTATTAAAGGGAATTTAAAATGTCAATCTTATCACATACTGTTTTCAAAAGGTTATAAGGTTAATTTTTTAAATCATAAAAGAGCCCTCAGTAGTGTCTATTTTAATAAACCTAGTCTAAACCATAGATGTAATATTGAAGGCCCGGTGAGGGGATACCAAAAAATATTGTTCGAGCTGTGGCAAAAGATTGAACGAGTTGAAGACGAGTTCAGTATTTTGCCAATCGAGTACAATGTTTTTTTGTTATCCTCCGAAAATAGGCATTCAATATTATAATTATTATTCAATATAGCTTACTTGTAAGTACCGATTTGTCAGGGCTTAGCCTAGTCCAAGCCTAGGGCCTAGGTCTGCCGCGCCAGCGACCAAGGCCTAGCTACTACTAGCTAGCCTAGACTACGTCTTCAAAATTAACATCCATGTCCTTCTCTCGATAAAAAACATTAACAGCAACTCTTGTAGGTTTCTTTATTAATTAGTAATTCTTCATCATCTACAATAGGTAGTCAATTGTGCGAAACGCAGAGTTTTAACAAAAGCCTAGCTATCGCTTGTTGTGCTTTCGCCACATTACAGCAAAAACAATTCTCTCGCTGGGGGAAGTGACGTCATCGGCTAATATTGCACTACGCACAGGTGGATACTACGTAGTATTGAACCGATCAAAACGGCAGAATTGAATAATTACATTATAATGCATGCCTTTAAGTGTGAGAAAAATATTGTATGAGCTATGACAAAGTGTTGCATGAGTCAAAGATGTGTTTAATATTTTGTTACAATGGGTGCCATAATCCCGCACTAACATTTTTGTTTTACCCAATGAGCAGTTCTTCAACATTGAGTTCATAAGTTAATGCTTGCCGATTAATGAAAATGAAAATTATGAAAATAATTCCACTTAAAATTTAAAAAAGGATCAATCTTATCATCTATTGCTTAGGTTCAAAAATATTCTGGGCAGATGTAACGAACACGGGAATCTGGTCTGTTGACACCGATGGTAACAATAAGCAACAGATTGTAGCAAACTTTTTGTACTATGGATCTTACTACGTAACGGTCATTGGAAACTACTTGTATACGCGCGAAAATTCAAACAACATTGTGAAGTATACGTATTCAGGCGATAATCTTGGAGCAGTTGCGTCACTTACTACAACACATCCTTATGACGGTCTACACGCTTCGGTTACTGGTAAGGCAGCTTTTTTATGCTTCGTTTTATCGGGTCTGTGATTTAGCTTGGCAACTCCTTATCCGTTGGGGCGAGTTGGGGCTGTTTAGTCAACTCAGACGACTTAAAACTCACCCTGTGTCCCTGTCCTCTTGTCATTCTCGGTGTCTTATCGAGAGACAGCTTGTTCGTTTCTTAATTGTTGCCTTTCTAGGATTTATTGTGTGTATCTTTTGTTATTCGGTCAGTTTGAGATACAAACGTTCTTCCCGTAACTGTATCTCTTTTCGAAGGCTCGCAATTCTTTCTAGTTAATCTGTTAGTGTCCATATTTCGAAAGAATATAGAAATGGTCATATAATTAGAGATCAGAATAAACTGATTTTATGTTTGTATTTTTAGAGTATGGAAGGACAAGAACATTAAAATGTTGATGTCCTTCCATACTCTCTTTAAATTTGTAATGGCTGTAGTTGTTTGCGCTAACCGGCTTACATTTCCTTTTCCTGATATGACGATAACGATCCTGACGATGACTGCATAGGGTGTGATTTTTCACTTTGATGCTGTTGTGGAAATAATTGATGTTCTTGGTCAAATTTATTGTTTTTACTGCTTTTACTAATTTCTCTTCTGTGACAGTCAGTTCGTCGATGCCATCGCCAAAACGTTAAAATGTTTTACCATTAAAAATGACTGTTCCTTCATGGTTTTCAAGTGTGCCACTCATAAATATTATCAGATAAGGTGTTGGAAAGAGTCAGAGAAAGTAAGCATCTTTGTCTAACTCATACTTTTGTCTTGATGGTCGTGATGAGGTTGGCACTCATGGTGTTGTTATTTGTTAATGGTGGTATCTAGAGCTTTGTGGCATACCCTGTAAAAGCCTTTTGAAATCTATGAAGACATGGTACAGATTTTTTTTGTGCTGCCTGTAGACGCGCTACATTTAAAAATATTACCATAAATAGACACATTTATATGGGAACATTTTAGATGATTATAAATTTACAGACAACACCAACAAACTCTGTACTATATCTTAATATGTTTCAAACATACTTTTGACAGCGAGTGACACAGAACACTATTCTGACGAGGTTTGCGTTGTCACTCTTGACACTAGGATGTACTGTTTTGTCTAGCACCCTTTCTAGCAGTCATATATGGTGCTGTTGTTTATCTAGATTTTCGTTTTTTACTTTGAATAGGCTAACCCCAGTTATAAGACCGTTAGGACTGTTTCATATTATCCGGTTGTTCATTTACAACATAAACTTACTCTTTCCAGGTTACAATGAACAAACAACACCGGTGGAAACTACACAACTAGGCCTATGTTAAGAAAATCAGACTAAGAATAGCATAAACCATGTAGGAGAGAAGAATAAGGCCATGTAAAAAAATAATTGGTTATCATCCCTTCTTACATCGGAAAACGGCCAACGTGGTATTTTTTTTTATTCCCGAACACGACGATGTGTGCTTAAAATTCGTTGTGTATCTGATCCATAAACAATGCGGGTATGATAAACTAATTTTGTTTTATTATAACTAGTGCTTGAGATATTTCTGAAGTTTAAAAAGTTAATGTTGGGAATGAATACGATATTTTTAGGGTGGTGCCGGTACGCCTTTCTTTTCGACGCGACCAAAAAAAAAAGACAGAACAAAAAAAAAAGCTCCCGCCCTACATGCAAAAATTTAGAAAAAAGATTCTAAATATTTTTTTTACATGGTCTAATTACTACCATTTTGCAAAATTAATTAAATATTATAAACTTTTCCTTTTTTTCGACTCTTTCAGACACCGCCAATGTACAAACAACATCGATACGAACTACACAACTAAGTGAGTTTAAAATGTATTGTGTTGGTTGATATACCAAAAGTATTAGTACTATTGATATTTTTTCACAACAAACTAAACTACAAATTATTACATAATTACAGTTGATAACTGCAAAATAAATTTGAAAACATCCTTATGATATTTAACAGCGACTTAATGCTATATCCATTGGGTTAAATATATTAGGTACGATAAATGGTTGACTGAAGTTTCTATTAACAAATAATACTTGAGGCCTCTGTATCTAAAATTGGTCACATCTCATTAATCCAATATTAATATTATGACTACGGTTGTTTGATATTCCACTATTACCCCAAAAAAGTTAAAAACACTTCAAACATTCCCAAATAAGGTTATCAAATGCGATTTCTGAGTTGGTTTTCAACTGGGTACCATGAATTCGACGAGTTTAGGGCTATAAGTACTGTTTATTAGGTTTGTACCTGACTGCTTGTTGGCAGATCTGTCTCATAATTCGATTCCCAAATGGGAACATGAAACCTTCATCCTATATACAAAATTTAACGTGTAAAGTCAAAGTCTTCTTTAAATAATATTTCCAAATCTTCTCTAACGTTTCAAGCTGAAGTTAGACTCGTCTAGGCGACCTCTACAACTACATTAGATAGTCTCTCTTCGTATAGGTTTCTATGAATGAATGCCTTGTTCGAGGCAAGAAATCATCTTTTCCACACCCAGTACGTTTTGGTTTTTGAGCCAATTGGGAATCGAATTATGAGCTATGAATGTTGTCTTGTTCGAGGCAAGAAATCCTCTTTTCGACACCCAGTACACTTTAGTTTCTGAGCCAATTGGGAATCGAATTATGAGCTCCAACATTTAATTGTTAGTGGTTGATCCTTCTATACCAGCAATTGGATTGAGAAAAATGTCTAAGATTACTACAGGAAATAGAGCGTACAATATAAAGTATGATAAATTGATTAATTGTATTTCATCTAATCAAATAACGTAATTGAAATCTGACTATATACATCAGTTGATAGGCCTATACAATGTCAATGTACAGAATTTGAAACCGTTCAAGAAATGTGTTCGTAGGACTTTTTGATTCAGATTTGTTGTGAAGGAAAGTCGCGAAAATGAAGAAAGTCGCGATATTTACTTAGTGTAAGCGAGCGAAGTGAGCTTACCCTCTAGTAATTCAAAATCGGAGCTAAATCCTTTGAAACAATAATCGAAGTTTGGTGCTATTACACATACTGTAGCTTATTTTATTATACATTTTATATATGGTTTCTATGTTAAATTAATTTCACATTTTCTTTATAGGCCTAATTTAATTTTGCGACCACAATGGAAAATTTTAATGAATAAATAAAAAATAAAGAAAGACACTACCGTGTATAATATCTTGAAAAAAATATATGACACAGTTTATAGTAATGACTCTCCTTGCCCTATTCAGGTAAAAACGAGTATTGGTTCATAAATCGGAAAATAAAAATACGATCTATGTAAACCGAGGTCTACTATGAATAAATAAATAATGCAGATTTTTATGGCACTTTATCCGCAATAAATATATAGTCATTTAATTAATGTACCATTTTTATATTTGTAGGTGCTACGAATGTACAGACAACGTCGTCAGCAACTACGCAACGAAGTGAGTGTGAATATATTATTTCTCAGTGAAATTATAATCGACAATAAAATAAACTGTACAAGGCAGACAATTATTATGACTGCTACTATTTTTTTCAGATTAAAAATATTCGACCATTCCTTATTTTCAGGTACCAAGGATACACATAATGTTAGCACAACACACCGGCTTCTTATTAAGTGCCATACGATATGTTACCAAGTTTATTATTTCGTTGGTAGAATCGGTGTTACACAAGTTTTTAATAATATCATGGTTCAAATAATTTAGTAGTTGTCGTAGTAGTTTCTGATAGAACTAGTAGTTTTACAGTTTGTTTCCGGATAATTTGGCAGAGAAAAAAACAAGATTGTTGCTGTGTAAGAACTCAGAACTTTTCCTTGTCTATTCCCTCTGCTCCTCAATACTTCTGGATTAATCACATGATCCAGGTACGATATGCGCAGAATTATTCGCAGAAATCAGATCTCCATTGTTTCGATGTTTTTTAGCTCGGATGCTTGGAAATCGCAACCGTTGTCTGAATTTTAGAGTTGACATTAGCTGTAATTAGACTGTCAATGTAGTTAAAGGTATCCTTCTCTTCAATTTCTTCATTTCCAATTCTTAAGCGGAACTCAGTGTTGTCTGCAGTCTTGCTGATTACCATTGGTTTGGTTTGTGCACCATTAGCTTTTTTTCCACAACCTTACCTAAAAGAGCTTGCAATTTTTTCTTGTGAGGTTTCAATCAAGACTCTATAATTTGCATATCAGATATTGTTGATGTTCACACCGCCAACATAAAAACCGATCAGATCTTCGATATCACTCAAAATAATTTCACTGTAAAAGTTAAAGAATCTGGTGACTGTACGCAGCCTTGTCTCAAGCATACTAATCCATGCTATTAGTTGACCATCAATCAACCACACAATAAAGTTAATTTAATTTACTGTTTTGGTTAATACTGTAAATCAAATACAAAAGTGAATTCGATAGTTTTTTTTCACTGAACGCTGTATACCGTTGTAAAATACAGGAACATTACTAGTATTTTTACCACATTAACCGATACGGCAAACTGGAGCTTCCATGTCATTTTACACAAATTTTGTGGCTAATAAATCAGCAAAATAAAAATACAATCGATATTTTCTTAAACAAACTTAACCGTTTAAAAAGATGCACAATTCGACCTACTATAGATAAAATAAATAAATGAATAATGTAGGTTTCATAGCCCAATATTCACAATATATACATAGCTATTTGTTGATGCAACTTTTAAAAATACATTTTAGGTAGCATGGGTGCACAAACAGCGTGGTTAGCAACTACGCAACTAAGTGAGTGTGAGTTTACTATTTTACAGTAGAAATATAATCATTAATAAAATAATGTGACATGTAAAAGTTGCACAGTTCTTGGGCCTTGCCAGATTAAATAATGCAGTCTTTATTTTATTTTCAGGTAGCACGGATGCACAAACAACTTCGATAGCAACTACACAACAAAGTCAGTATAAAGTTACCATTATAAAGTTTAATTATCGATAATGAAATATACTATAACATAACATGTGTAAGAAGAAGCACAGTGGATTAAATAAAATACATTTTTTTTTATTTCCAGGTAGCACGGATGCACAAACATCTTTAGCTACTACACAACTAAGTATGTCTATGTATTGTTGTTAATAAATCAAACAATAAAATCAATGCTTTGATAAATAGATTAGAATAAATAAATGTACAATCGATATTTCCGAAGGAAATAATCTATAAAACAGAGGAAAATCCACAGATTTATTATCTACGGCTAGATTGTGAACTGTAAAATCGTAATCCCATGTAGGCGTCTACTATTGATCGATTGAAAAACAGTTCTATAATTATTGTATTTTTAAGATTCTGTTGTCATGAAAATTATTTACATGTGTTAAATATATATTATTCTTGTCAATATCTTTACATTTTAAATTAAATTTACTTGCATTTATTGATAAATTTGAAACTTTTATGAAAGATTGGGGCGAGATTTCGTCGTTCGAACATATCATTGAATAGTAGACGCTTCCATGGAAATGCACTTTGGGGCTATGTATTCTGTGGAAGTTCACTATCTAGCCATTAAAATAATACATCTATTGGAAAATCACTACTACAGTATCTTGTAGAATTTAATGATACTATGACTTTCCTGGACCCCGTCACGTATAAAATTACGATCGCTATTTAACTGAATGAATTAATCTATGTGAAAAAATAGATCTACAAATATCTTGCAAGATAAATGAATAGCTATGATTGATGCGACTTTTTATATTATCAGGTACCACGGACGCAGAGACAACAACGTTAGCAACTACACAACAAAGTGAGTGTGGATTTATTGTTTCGTACAATTGTTGCGTTAACAAATCAGAATAAAAATACAATCGATAGTTGATGTATAAGGCAACACAATTAGGAAACATGTCAACATTATCCTGCTGCAGTTACTGTGATAATTCGATACAACAATTTCATTAGCTGAAAGAATATAATTACAAACTAGTCAAGATAAGGCCCTGTGTGTCATTATAGTCACCAAAGAAAACATAATGACACAGTATTACTGAAATAACTGCAGTAGACATAATAACAATAAATTATTGAAGTAACTGCAGTAAATGATATTCGACCTACGGCTATACTACTATTTATTCAGATTAAACAAAAATGCTTATTGTAACCTTTCAATATTTCCAGTTACAATGGACGCACAGACGACACCGTTAGAGTATAAATGTACTGTCTTGGTTAATAAAAATAAAAATACTATTGATATTACCCGAACGAACTAAACCAGTATATAAAAGAGTCTAGACAAGATCATTAAAAACTAGGAGAACGAGCGAAAGAGGCTGGAAAATTAGACTACTGTTATTTTGCCAAGTTAAATATTAAGCTTTTCTTATTTTCAGGTACCACGGACGCACAAACAACACCATTAGAAACAACACAACCATTAGAAACAACACAACTAAGTGAGCCTAAATTTACTGTTGTGGTTAATACATTTAGAAAATGTAAAATCCTTATTTAAAATGAAATTAATATTGTTTTCACTCCGCATCAAACGCCATGATTGGTACGTGAACAAAAGACATGGCACATGATATGTATGTAATTTCCATTTAAACTGTTAGTGACTAAGTATAGACCTAATGTGGATAACCTAGGCCAACACAACAAAGTAAAAAGTAAGCTCCACGTGTTAACAACAATATAAGTACCAAACTCAGATAATAAAAAGTTAATTAGTGAAAATTAGTGAAAAGTCCTATTTCGGCATTATTTTTCAACAACTTTACCTAAGATTGTTGATGTTCACACCGCCATCTTTCAAACTGATCAGGTATTCGATATCCCTCAAAATAATTTCACTGTATTACGTTTAAGTATGTTACGAGACCATTGATTTTATGGAGTGTCATACTAGAAATATAGTTCTTTAACATATTTGGAGCCATTTCGACACTAATTGTATATTTATAGTAACGAATTAACTTACATTTAAATTGCGAATTTTCGGTCCCAACTGGACCCTCGTCAGGCACGTTTGGTCGATGCTGCTGTTATTGTTGTATTTTCCTCGGTATTCGGCTTATTTGATGACGTAACTTCATGTTATTGTATGGGTAATGGTTATTCATGAACACAGAGAACTATTCATGACGTAACGCATTACCCAGAAAATATAGGCTACACACAATACGATATAAACGTATATGTAAACGCTAATCGGATATGTCGAGCCTTTTTTTTAGGTGAGTGTTAGAATTTCAAGGGTCGGGGTCGGGAGTTCCCCCACTCCTCTTTTCTATTGAGGTTCGGACTGTGTATTTTAATCCGTTCCGCTTCTGTAACTTGTCGCATCATCGGATCTCCTGGAAGGCTGCTTAAAACTTTAACGTTCAGTTCTTTTAGTTCTCCCATGTGCATTTCTTGCATGTGTTGGTAGAAAACGGACGTAGTATCTTTATTGATGTATTTGTTGTAGTGTTCTTCATATCGTTCTGCGATACTTCTAGATGTTTTTCCTATGTATACGCCATCACCTAAAAAAAAGGCTCGACATATTCGATTAGCGTTTAATTATACGTTTATATCGTATTGTGTGTAGCCTATATTTTCTGGGTAATGCGTTACGTCATGAATAGTTCTCTATGTTCATGAATAACCATTACCAATACAATAACATGAAGTTACGTCATCAAATAAGCCGAATACCGAGGAAATACAACAATAACAGCAGCATCGACCAAACGTGCCTGACTAGGGTCCAGTTGAGACCAAAAATTCGGAATTTAAATGTAATTTAATTCGTTACTATAAATATACAATTAGTGTCGAAATGGCCCCAAATATGTTAAAGAACTAATTTTCACTGTAAAGATTCTGGTGACTACGGAGCCTTGTCTCAGCCTCTTAGTATTCTGATCCATGCTGGTAATTGGCAATCAATCCACCACACAACTAGGTTAACTTAAATTGACTGTTTTTGTCATACTGTAAATCAAGTAGAAGAGTGTATTCGACATTTATTTTTACTGACACTGCAAACCATTGTAAACGATAGAATATTACTGCTTGTTTGCCACAATAAACGATACTGTAAACTGGGACTTCCATTTTCTTTTTTACAAATGTTGTGGTTGATAAATCAGGAAATGACCATCGATATTTTTTTTAACGAACTTAACCGTTCAAAATGATGCACAATTCGACCTACTAAGAATAAATAAATGTAGGTATTTATAGACCCATATTCATAATAGATACTTAGCTATTTATTGATGCAAGTTTTTAAAATACATTTTTAGGTACAATGGATGTACAAACAAAAACAAACTAAGTGTGTATACAGGAAATACAATCATTAGTAAAATAATGTAAGCTGTAAAAGGCTGCAAAATTATTGGGCCTGCTATTATTTGCCAAACTATACAACTAAGTATGTAAAATATAAAATCTTTATTTTATTTTCAGGTAGCACGAATGCACAAACAACATCGATAGCAACTACACAACAAAGTCAGTATGAATTTACCAATTTAAATTTAAATTATCGATGATGAAATATACTATAACATAAAGTGTAAGAGGAAGCACAGTGGATTAAAAAAAATACAACTTTCCATTTTATTTTTATAAAGGTAGCACTGATGTACAATCATCTTTAGCTACTACGCAAATAAGTATATGTCAAAATATATTGTTGTCGTTAATAAATCAAACAAAAAAGTAAAATCTACAATGCTTTGATTAATAGATCAGAACAAATAAAATGTACAATCGATATTACCCGAAGGAAATAATCTATGTAAAAAAAAGGATAAATCTACAGATTCATTATTTACGGCTAGATAGTGAACTGTAGAATTGTAATCCCATGTAGGCGCCTACTATTGACCGTCACCAGCCTTCGTAATAAAAATGTAGGCCTAAGCTAAATAATAAAACTGTTTTATAATTATTGTATTTTTAACATTCTTTTGTCATACAAATTATTTACATGTATTAAATATATTTTATTCTTGTCAATGTCTTTACATTTTAAATTAAATTAACTTGCATTTATTGATACATTTGAAACTTTTATGAAATATTGGGGGCGCGATTTCGTCGCAGCAACCTGGCAGCAACATCGTTAAAACGTAACACGATTTGATTGTTCGGATTCCGGACATATCATTCAATAGTGGATGGAAATGCACTTTGGGGCTATGTATTTTGTGGAAGTTCACTATTTAGTCATTAAAATAATACATCTACTGAAAAATCACTACTACAGTATCTTGTAGAATTTAATGATACTGTGACTTTTCCGGACCCTGTCACGTATAAAAATACGATTGATATTTTAACTGAATGAATTAATCTATGTGAAAGAATTAGATCTACAAATATCTTGCAAGATAAATGAATAGCTATGATTGATGCGACTTTTTATATTATCAGGTACCACGGACGCAGAGACAACAACGTTAGCAACTACGCAACAAAGTGAGTGTGGATTTATTGTTTTGTACAATTGTTGAGTTAACAAATAAGAGTAAAAGTACAATCCATAGTTGATGTATGAGGCAGCACAATTAGGGAACATGTCAACATTATCCTGCTGTAATTACTGTGATAATTCGATACAACAACATCAGTAGCTAAAAGAAAATAATGACAAACTAGTCGAGATAAGGCCGTGTGTCAGGAACGTCACCAAAGAGAACATAATGGCATTGTATTACTGTAGTACCTGCAGTAGACATTAATATCAATAGATTATTGAAGTAACTGCAGTAAATGATATTGTCTCTTTGATCTACGGCTATACTACTAGCCTATTTATTCAGATTAAAAACAAAAATGCTTATTGCAAACTTTCAATATTTCTAGTTACCATGGACGCACAGACGACACCATTAGAGTATAAATGTACTGTCTTGGTTAATAAAAAATAAAAATACTATTGGTGTTACCCGAACGAACTAAACCAGTATATAAGAGAGTCTAGAAAAGAAAATTAAAAACTAGGAAAATGAGCGAAAGAGGCTGAAAAATTCTACTGTTATTTTACCAAGTTAAATATTGTAACCTTTTCTTATTTTCAGGTACCACGGACGCACAAACAACACCATCAGAAACAACACAACTAAGTGAGCCTAAATTTACTGTTGTGGTTAATACATTTAGAAAATGTAAAATCGTTATTTAAAATAAAATTAATATGTTTACACTCCGTATCAGCACCAAACGTCATGATGGGTACGTGAGCAAAAAAATGACACATGATATGTATGTAATTTCCATTTAAACTGTTAATGACTAAGCATAGGCCTACTGTGGATAATCTAGGCCAAAAAAAAAAAAAATACAAAGTAAGCTCCATGTGTTAACAACAACATAAGTACCAAACTCAGATAATAACAATGAGTACAATAAACCATGCTTGAAGTGTACAGGTTGTCAATGTAATGTGTATAGAGGCAATGAATATTTAAACATAAATTGTTCAGATACAGGGGTGTATTTAGGGGCTCAGCTGGAGCTCCCCCTCCAAATTATGGTAAAAACGTAGTGCTCCCCCACCCTTATATTAGAGGCGCCGGGTCTAAAATGTACAACAAAAAGTAAATAACAGACATACATCCGGGCCAGGCGTAACAATAAAATGGTATGGAAGACGCCAAATGAGCTTTTTGTTTTGTTCTGTTTTTTTTTTCAAAATAAAAAACGCAAACCACACCCATGGCTTCGGGAAATGGTTCCCCCTCCCTTTTGCTGGATCCTGGATCCTCCCTGAGATACTCATAAAGGCACATCTATATTGGTAATGGTGGAGAGGGGGTGAATGGACGGAAACTTTTTTTCCCAGTAACAAAAGTTCGCCTGACCCTAGTAATAATAGCTTAGATACGGGAAGTCACGCCTTCATTCAGACAGACACGAATGCGGAGTGCTTGTATCACGCTTTGCTGCGAAAATGGTCATCCGATATTGTATGTTCGGTTACCACTAGGCTAGTAGGCCTATACCCACCACTAATTGCAAAAGAAACGATTCCAAGTTTATATGAACAAAAATACAGTGTAATTTAACATATTAAAAATTACGGAAAATCGGAGCTGTGGAGAGCCTTGTTTGAGGGCGTTTTGAAAATGGCCGCCTGTGGATTTGAATTCTTATATCTCGGTAACCACTTAATTGTAGAAACTTGGTTTTAATTTTAAATTGTTCACAAACTGCATGTTCCTATCGGCTTTAATAGACAATTTTGTCCACAAATTACCGAAAATGCTATTTCTGGCACTTTGACCTTTGACCTTAGATTATCATATCTCCGTAACTAATGGTCTGATTGATTCCATTTTGGTTGCAAATCGATCAGGAAGTGCAAGTTTTTTTTTCAGCTTTAATGAAAACTATTTAAAAATAATAATGGAAAATGTACTTTCTGACCTTTGACATTTCATATATTTTACATGCCTATTTTCCAATATGGTCGCCAAAATGGACGCCAAAATAGGGCAATTTATAAAAATACCATTTATCAACTCCGCAATGTGTTAATGTCAAATACCGCTTAGTATGATGTTAAAGCACAGAATATATTCACGTTGGACTATAGTGAGGACAAATGTCCCTTGAATTAAAACTGGCCACCAAATTAACCACTTAAATGTATATTTTGGGAAAATATGTGCTAATACTTAAACCTTTGGGCGACAAAGAAATAACATCATAACATAAACTTATTGAGAATATCTGAACAAAGAGATGAATGGCATGGTATGATCACCGACGTCTGTCTCAGATCTGGTAGAAGAATGTGCTAATACATTATATTGCATATACTGATATACAAGTACATCAGAATTTTGTTTTATACATTTTAAAGTAGATTTAGCTCAGCTGGTTGGTGTTACTTGCTGTATTGTGTACTGAACAATGGGATTCATTGGTCTTTGATTTAAATACATTGCCTCCCGTGCTTTAGCTCGAGCGTCGAAACGCAAGCTATTAACTATTAACAAATATTAAGAAGCAGGGGATTTTCTCCCAGTTTACTTCCAATCACCACAACCAGAAGGATCCTATTTTAAACTATCATCAAACTCAATGTGGTATCACACCTTTGATTGGATTCTTTGGTGTCTAGAGACACCAAGGACCAGTGGCAGATTTAGGGGAAGGTTCTGACACACCCCTCTCGCCCATACCCTTCATCTTTGAAATTATGCTATAAACCCAGTAAATATGCGCTTATAATCCTGTGAAGATAGCTAACCTCGAAAAATTACTCTTTTTCTTCATGTTTTTTTTTTTCTTCTCAGGTTTGAGGTATAAATTTCCATCACTGAAGAATAACCTTATTTCCAAAAAAATCTTTCCTGGTTGCGATTGGGCAGTAGACCTAAACTGGGAGAAAATCCATGTTTATGACTATTATATTGCGTTCTTTAACAAAGGGACTGGGGAAGGCGGGTTGCTCAACCCCGATGAGATTCTGACGAACAAAAAAAAAACATGTTATTTCCCATTTAATAATTAATTATCAAATTTCATTTTATGGTTCTTTTCCTCTGACATTATACTTCCCTTTTCTCTGAAGGGGTGCTTATTTTCTTTGAAGGGACGGGCTTCTCAAGGTCCAATTTTCGTATTTATATGCTATTTTTTTGTCTATCGCCATGGCCGGATTTAAGGGGGGGTGGGGACGGGCCGGCCCCGCCTCCCCCTTCGGAAAGTAAGATATATCAATATTATCTATAAAACGAAAATATTCAGCAAGAAGTGATCCCTTAACACGTCCCTGAGGCCAATTCCAGACATCTAAAGTCCACAATTTCCGGGGGAGCGTGCCCTCGGACCCCCTAAAACCTTGACTCTCTACCGGCCCCTTCCGCCCCCCCCCCCTTTTCCAAAAGTCTGCATCCACCCTTGATCGCTGAAGTACTGTAAGCACCTTAATAACCCTAATCCGACGCTTAAGCCAAAACACAATGAGAGTGGTGATATTTTCAAACGGTTCAGCTAAAACAACAGTGACTACCATCATTTTTAACTCACTAAGCTAAATTTTATACACTGAAATATTTAGCTTAACATTTCTTCTAAGAAACAGTGAACTATGAACTGGTTTTGTGAGTTTATGTGTGAAACACAAGGATAGTTACAATGGAATCTTTACCGATACCAATGAGTTGAAGACAACAGTTAGCAGAGTATTATGTTTTATAACATGTGAGATATCGAGAGAAAGTAAAGAGCTTCTAATGGTTATTGAGTATAGTTCAATAAGGCCTATGCTAATGTAAAGATGATCTTCATTCTTCATTATGCTGCAACTAGTATGTACAAGCATACAGATAGTGGATTAAATCTATTTTGGAGATTGATATTCCCATTAAATGTAATCAGCCCAGTTGTTAATGTAACTGCTAGGTTAACTAACAAATAAATATTGCGGGTAATTAGCAATAAATGGAATGGTTTAAAATGAAGTGTCAAAAGTCAGAAAGTACATTTCCCATCATTATTTTAAAATAGTTCTCATTAAAGCAAATATAAACTTGCATGTCCTGATCTCTTTGCAACCAAAATAGAATCGATCCGACCATTATTTACGGAGATATGATAATCTAAGGTTAAAGGTCAAAGTGCCAGAAATAGCATTTCCGGTCATTTATGGACAAACTCTTCTATTATAGCCAACAGGAACATTCATGTTGTGAACAATTTAAGACTAAAACCAAGTTTCTACACCCAGTGGTTACCGAGATATAAAAATTCAAATCCACAGGCGGCCATTTTAAAAAAACGCCCTCAAACAAGGCTTTCTACAGCTCTGATTTTCCGTGAATTTTTGTATGCTATATTACGTTGTATTTTTGTTCTTATAAACTTGGAATCGTTTTCTTTTGCAATTAGTAAATGTTAGTAGGTCTACTATCATACACGGATTAATTTAAATAATAGTGATAACATTGCGTTTATAGGCAGTACTTAACTAGCTTGCTAAAATAGTATTCCTCTTGTGCAGTGATGCGTCTTATTAATTTCAGGTACTATGGATGCACTAACAACATCATTGGAAACTACACAAATAAGTGAGTTTGAATTTAATATTTTGGTTATCAAATCCAGAATGCAATTACTATATACACACCTCGAATGCAACAAAACTATGCTAGAGACATTATTAGGGCTCCGCCAGTAACTGTCTAAATTGTCAGTTATTGATAGAACTTTTCTTATTTTAGGTACCACTGATGGACAAACAAAATTATTAGAAACTACAGAGCCAAGTGAGTGTAAACTTACTATTTTGCATTGCCATGCGCACAGCATTATAAAATAGCCATTGATAAAGGGGGTTTCTTATTTTCAGTAACACTATGGTCACACATCATCACCAATAATTACACAACCAAGAGGGCTGGAATTTACTATTTTGAATAACAATATCTGAATTAAAATTACATCCTTCGAACTAACTAAAATATGTAACAGAACAATTAGGCTTCAAGCACTACAAATAAAACCATCAGTCTTTATGTAATGTCTTGAAGGTTTTGCTTGGAAATCACAACCGTTGTCTGAGTTTTAGATTTTGCATAAAGCCAAACAAAAAAAAATGTTATATTGCCCTTTACCGACCGACCGTAAAAATCGCAAAATCACGTTCTCGTTTTTTTAATACTTTTTAAAAAAAGTTTTAAACTAAATGAGAAATAAGACCGTAAATAGAACATATTTTCGTGATTGAATATCGAAATATTAAAGTTTCTGTGTTACATTTTTTTACTAAAATAAAAATATAATCAGTTTTAGTGACTCCGCGTAGCTTGGCCTAGGCTTACGGAGCCTAGCTTCAAAACTAGGCCTGGAATAGATCGGCACCGGTAAAAGGCAGACCTCAAGCCATTTGAATTGCGGTGTTGAATTGTGTATGGACAAAATTTGATTTAAATGAGAATGTGTGATTCCCTGTACACAGAAAATGATGTTCAAGACAATAGTTCAGTAAAAGTATGGTTGGACCTAGAACAAATTGCAAAAGAATTTCTTTTTGTATTTTCTGGTTTATATAATCCATATGAACATCATATCCAAAATTATCCAAAATTAGACACCGGGAATTTAGCTAATTAGCATAAATTCAAAATGGCCGCCATTAATAACTGTGAATTGCCATATCTCCTTAACGGTTGGTTTTAGACGACATGAACACATTATGAGTAGATATAAATATGGTACTAAAGTATTTAATTATATTAAAAATGCCCTATGATGTACCTATGGCGTCATCAGGCAGTTATGACGTCATATTACGTCACACATATACATAAATCACATTATGTATTCTACATGAATAAAGGATTTTTTCGTCTGAAATAATAATAATGCTTACTCACTCACTCACTCACTCACTCATCAAAGTCCATGCAAATATTATAGAACTTTTAAACACAAATCCAACTTAAAGTCATCTATTTTACTATCATGTTTTCTACAGCTAAACCCTTTAGAATTTCCATCTCCTTTACATTGACACCTGATAACTTTCTGAAGTGATTCAGGAGCTTGTAATGAGTCCTTTGCCTAAAGTTCAAATTTTCCTTTTTTCAATGTCAATCCCCAATTATCTGGGTTTAGATCACAGTTTCCCATCCAGAGTTTAACTTGATAGCACACATGATAGATGTGATACCTGGCTGCATCTGACGTTCGTGGAAGATTTTATACCTCTATACATGAAATTCCTTTGGAAACCTCACTAAATTTCTTTTTTTACAAGAGTTCAAGACTATCCGAAACTCCTCCATACAGACAGATCAAGGTTACTTCTCCTGCTTTCTGAATATCTTGTTTATACTGGACTGAACAAAAAGTCTGCCGTTTTGTAACAAGTCAATCCGACAATAAGACGCTGAAAGCTGCGCACGGTATATATACAAGAAAGTTAATCATTAATACCTTTGTACATGCGTTCAAACATTAGACTAATATTATTACTCGAAGTGTAAAGTACAGTTACATTTAAAGTGGTTAGGCCTACTCTATCAGCAGTAGTCGGTCTGTATCACTCACTAACTGTTCTTGCACTAGCCAACAAAACCGGGCTAGTATCCCCTT
>JAOTQE010055823.1:0-19882 GCA_025631205.1 Nesometra sesokonis
AATAAAATGTGATTTACTTGTAGTAATTAAATTTAAATTAAATTCTCGTGGCTTAGGAAGTATAAGGATTAATGGTGACGCACTTTACCATAACTTTATTTCATACAATTTCGTTAAATTTACCCAGCGTGATATTAAATGAGCCAGGCACGGATTTAGGGGGGGCGCAACCGATGCGCACCCCCAATTAAGGTAGTTGCGCCGGGCTAAAAATCTACCATAAAAACCCAAAATACGGCCAAAATAGGGTACTAGGGCACCAAATTTTATTTTTATTTGCTCGTCAGAAAAATTGCCAACCACGCCAACCCGGAGTGGAATAGTGCGACCCCCCCCCCCTTTCGGTGGATCCTGGATCCGCCACTGTTATCTGATTTATTTCTGATCATGGACAAAACAATTTTACAGTACTTGCTTTTCTTCATGGTCTGGTGCTGTCCTTGTGTTGTCAACAAATGTTCAAATTTTCATTTTAGTTTTCTTTGTACACATATTTTATGATTGATATGTCAATAAATAGATTTTCCGCATCTGGGAAAATCCCATTTGTAGATGTGTAAAATTTATATACGTTTGTCGGTTGGTCGGTAAGTCCCCATTAAGTTTAAAGGGGAATTCCTTTTAAAATCTATCCCAAAAATGTAATTTTTTAAAAATTTACCTGTTTATTATTTCTAATATATAAACAGGTAAGTTACTTGCATACCTCTTTGGACCTACAGTTGAACCTCCCATAAGCGGACACCCTCGGGTCCGGAAAAAGTGTCCGCTTACGGGAGGTGTCCGCTTGCGAGAATGACGGCCGATAGAGGGCCAAAGTTGTAAAATTACATAAACATCCTTGTATCTGATATTTCATGGCATTCTCAACAGAAATGTCCTCTTAATTATCTAGACACAGCATTCTATATTTTATTAAATACGGTTTTTATCATTTTTAAAATTGGTTCAGTAAAATATTTCTCATCCATTACAGTATAGGGACGATTTTGTAATTTGTATTCGTTGTTCAGAAAAATCACTAAATTTTCCGGGATGTCCGCTTATTGGAGGTAAATTAACGTACACAAAATCTAACTTTTAAGACAAAAAGTGTCTGTGTCCACTTACGGGAAGTGTCCGCTTACGGGAGATACCAAATGCACTGATTAGATAAGAAGAACAAACGGGTCTTCGAATTAGTGTCCGTTATGGGAATGTCCGCTTTCGGGAGGTGTCCGTACAGGGAGGTTCAACTGTATTCTTGAGTAGAAAAAAAGATAAAAAGATATTGAACTGTTTTAGGCTAGGTCTAGGTGATATATTTGAAATTTTCCCATTGCTAAGCCAGTATAGTAGGTTGTAGATTATATCTACGCCTATGCTACCCAGGCTATTTTCTCCACAATAAGCTCCATTTTTGCATGCAACACACACACAAACAGCTCACCATTGGTTACTACAGATTTATTCTGTTCACAAAAGCAAAGCAAATAGAGATTCATCCGCTTCATTTTTTAGGATCCACCCAAAAAATAAATTATTATATTATTAAATATGGCAGATCAGTATTATATTTATAAAATATAATATAGTTAAATTTAGAATGTTTTAATTTTCTTTTACTTTGGAAGGAATAGACCTTTAATATGCAAATTTTTCAAGCTCATTAGTGCAATTCGTTTGAAAATTAGCAAGCACAGTAAAGTATTTTTTGAATGACAGATATCTGATAATTGTCATCGCGGTGTTTTCATCACCTGGATATATGAAGCTGTTGTTATGTAAGATTCTGGAAATCAAACATGTCATTAGCCCTATTAGTCTGTTCCTTTTAAGTGTCTTGATGTCTTGTTTGTGCCTTACCTTTATGAGCCTACATAGAAATGCTGAATCATCACCTACCTATTGAACCTTGTTGATCCATTCTGTGATTGTTTAGTTTTTTATTTTATCCAAATTGTGTAATTGTCCTAATCACCAATAAGATACCAGAAATTAGCTTGCCTATATTTTAATAAAAATACTAGATATAATGAACATGGTTATTTACTTGCATTCCTCTTTAGACCTATTCTTGAGTTGCAAAAGAGGTAAAAGTTATTGAATTCTCCGTTAGTCCTAGATGATTTGTTGATATTTCCCCATTGCTGCAGTAAGTTACAGGGATGTCACCATGCTGGACGGTGCTGGACGGCCCCGTCCGGCACTCGACTTTTCCGTCCGGCATTTCTAGGCTATCGACCACTACTATTATTCCTAAGCATTTCTAGGCTAGCGACCACCACTATTATTTCTACCCTTAACCATTGTCAATTTTAATAAAATGTGTGACTGATACATCAAAAAACTATAGAAGACCTAGCATTATTACTAAAACAAAAGATTACAGCTTTTGTTCTATGGTCAGTTTTGTAATGTAATGAAATAACTGCCCTTCTTTATTGTTCATCGCACGGTTGAACAGCATGAGTCATTGTGTGCGTATGGATGGGTCACAGTTCATGAAAAAGGGGGTACTGTTTGCTCTCCAGCACTCAAAAAAGCTGGTGACATCCCTGAGTTATTAGGTTGTAGATTGTATCTACACCTACAATATGTTACCCAGGCTATTCTCGCCTCAGTAAGCGCCAAAATTAGTTCATTACCAACAAACGTCCATTACTCATTTTTAAGTAATATCCAAGGGTGTCCCCCAGACCCCCTAAAAAAGTTACGCATTTCACCAAGTACTGTAGACTATGACTAGCAGCACTAATCGCGTGTGTAGTGCTGTCAATTAATCTATTGTTTACAAAGTAAATGTTGTGATTTTGATTCCCATCATGCTAGGCCATATTTAGTTTTTTTTTAATTTAAAAATATTTTACTTAAAACATTATTAACACATTACCTAATATGCTCTTCCAAACTGTCAAAATCTAAAAAAAAAATGTGCCCAACAGTAGGCCTACTAGGAAGAGTAATTAAATGGACAGAGAGCTTTTACACTACAAACAGTAATTACAATATTAAATGCAGACCCGGTGAGAGGTTTACTGGACGATTTCCTTCAAGGAAATAAATCTCATGATGTATTTGGTATTTTATGGCAATAAAAAATTTTTATCAATAACTAGAATTTAATCTGTGTATTTTACTTTAACATATTTTTAAGCTCATAACTTTGTTAAAATGTCTAAATAAATCACATTTTTATATTCAGTACAGGTACCTTACAGTATGTCAAAATGTTTAATATTGGTTAACAAACTCAACTACACAACTTTGTACATAAATTATTCCGAAATTAATTAATAAACAAAATACTGTGACTGCACCATACGCCCGTTGTTTGTATTGTAACCATTTACACAGATGTCATATCTCCATGCTTATTTACCATAACAATGTGTGAAGCTTTTATTCAACTAACAAATTAAATAGACATGTTAATAATTTTCTGTCAAACAATTAGCAACATGCAATTTAAACAATGTCATGTCGCAGTACTATAGTCACACAAACATTAGAATGTCTGACAAAAATTTGTAAAATCTCAGTTTACATTAATTTGTAATGTGGCCTTTACATATAGAGGGAAAGGAACTGATTCTCTTAGTTACTCGTTTAGAAGAGATTCACTGTGTATTAAGCAGTTGGCGTGTGTGGCAGCACTTTTCCCTGAATAAAAATGCGTACAAAACACAATGGTAATTGTTTTTGTGGGTCGTTGTATGGTGTTTGTTCATATTCCCTCATTAATTTGTAAGAGGAGAGATTCTCTCCCCACCCGTCGCTCCCCCTCCCAACAATAACAATTATGTAAATGTTTCACAAGTTACTTGCTAAAATAAGTTGCAAGACCTTAGAAGTTTAACAAATATTGTAGGATAGTCCTAATAAGTAATTCTGGGTGACGATTACCATGTAATTACTCTTTTGCATAATGAAGTATCAGTACTTAATTATATAATGTTGATTGCCTTTTAGGAGATACCCAAACATATTGTATGAACTGTGAGTCGAAAATGATTCAGTATTTTGCTACAGTGAGTACAATACTTTTTGATATCTCCAAAAATAGGCATTCAATATTATATAGTAACACCCGTGGAACACAATCCATTCCACAATGTTGCAGCTACAATCAGTGCATATCACATTTGTACCTCCCAGGTACTCATGTATACTCCTGGGTGGAGAGAATGAACGTCACATCAGGGAACAGTTCAATTACATGGAAAACTTTCGAACTAGCGAGCCGTGTTAATTCAATTAACTCTCTATTCTGACCTATTGTTTTGGCCAATTAACAACCCGCTGTGTCTATCCCTTTGATACATAGGCACGGTACCGAAAATACCGCCCTCAGTATCAGTTCATAAGGTTTTGGAATCTTAGACTCCAAACCTGTTGTTTTCATGTTGAGCTATATTTGTATTTTTAAACAAATATACGGCAATTGAACATATACGACTGATTGGAGACTACGTCACAGATGTTTTTAGATGCATTTCCCGTAAACATTCAGCGAGATTTTACTAAATTTACACAGATTTTTATGTCATTTTTTGAAAAGCATTGTGTTACATTACTTACAGTTTAAGACCATATATTATCCAAAGCCACAAATGCTCGCAATTGAGGTTTTGATATTATTAAAATTTTATCTTTCAAATGGTCAAGGTCCTGTGAGCGAGCATTTGTGGCTACCAGAGATATTCGGCGTTTACTGAACCCATGTTCCATTAAAGTCGCCCATTTTTTTGGGTCAACGACAAGGCAAATTCTCGTCTTACTCGTTTTCATATTGAGTTATTTACATAACCTGGCTACTTCAAATGAATATTATTAGTACAACTAATACTACGCCTAATATACAGTAATATATTAAATTGCAATATTAATATGTTTAGTGCACTGCATACCCTAACTGCAAGGTTTCAGAATATATCAATAACTCAAAATTGATTTGACTGCACTGCATACCCTAACCTAGGCCTAGCTTGGCTTAACATAGACGGGACTAGACCATTAGCCGAGGCCGCTATTGCTTTCTGTTGATTACGTAATGCAATTAGCGGTACCGAGGATGTAACCTTTGATGTTCTGTTCGAGAGTTTTCCATGTAATTTAACTGTTTCCTGGTCACATGGTTAAAGTGTCTTGCCTAAGAACATAAGCAACCAACTAGAGTGAGCCTCGAACTCCCAACCTCGTGATTGGAACTGCTCCACAGCTACACTTGTGGTGTACACAAAGATTTAAATAATTATATAATTGAATGCCTTTAAGGGAATACTGAAAAAAAATATTGTACCAGCTATGGCAAAATATTGAACAAGAAGACGAGTTCAATATTTTGCCACAGTGGGTACAATACTTTTCGGTATACCTCCAAAAATAGGCATTCAATAGTGTAATTATTCAATAAAGCTTACTTATAGGTACAGATTTGTCAGGGCTTGTCCTAGCCTACTAATTATACAATATTGAACTGTTCAAAATGGCAAAATTTAATAATTATAATATTAATTATAGTAATAATAATAATAATAAGTATTAGGCCTCTAAGTGCTTTACATAATTATTAGTCTCAGTCATGTGAATAAACGTCTGTGGAGCACAATCCGTTTCACAATATTGTAGCTGAAATCAGTGTATATGACATGTACCTCCTATGTACCCACTTATACTCCTGGGTAGAGAGAGGCAACATGGGTAAAGGTCTTGGCCAACAATACACACAACCAACCACAATGAGCCTCGAAGTCATGACCTCATGATTCAAAATCTGAAAGGCAACCACTCTCTATCGACTGATCTGACAAATACTAAAGTCGGATACAAAAGATTTATATATTTATTGATATACTGTTGTCGTGGGCTAAGTCGTACGGAATGAATCAATACAAGTAGACGTTGTTAAATGATCTGTTGCACAACTGCAATTTTTTAACTTCAACAATACCAAGGAGCATACACAATAATTAAGATGAAAAATGGAAAAATATCCCTGCGATGCTCTCAAAGCTTGGTAATCCTCACGAAAATCAAGTCAAATGTATTATAATCGTCAATGTACTTGAACATCAGTTTCAAAAATTATACAAATGTTTTAAACGGTTGACTCAACTCAATTTAGACACTGGGAGCTCTCTCCCAAAACACATCTTCAGTCTATCAAATCTCGGCATCATCTCAAACAGCGCGGTATGCAATGTTACGTAAGCTAATACATCCGCCACAGGAAATAGTAATAGTAATAAACTGCAGTAATCTTAATTAATGTTATTACGCAAATAAAAAATAGTTCTATTAACTAAAATAGTTAAAGTATTAAAACAAATAAAAATCAATAATTTCAGTCTCCGACACTGTAGTACTTCGCCATCCAAAAACAGATTGGGCCTTACTGTAACTATTGTTTACGGCTACACTAAAGCACTTGTTGATTTCATTGAAATTATCACAACCTAATAAAAATTGATCATTGTGGATCAACTTCATTTAGTCTAAATTGAGGTCAAGTTATTAAACGACAACAGTAATAATTTTTTAGAGTGAAAAACATCTGTACCAGACTAAAATGTTAAATGAATCAATAAAAATTCTTTTGACATTCAAGCAAAATGTTAATTGTGGATGCTTCGATTTTTTCTTTAAATAGGGTAGTTGCTTTCATGGATTAAGTAGCATTTATAATAATATTTTATTAATAATAAAATTACCTGTAACCTTCAAATTTATGCAGAAATGAATAAAATTATTATTTTGTTGTTGAAAATAACATACTTGGAATTCTATACACGGTTACAAATGTTAGACATTTAAATTTATTAAAAATGTTAATTTCCATTTGGATTATTCCATATTTTTAAAGGGTATACTTGAAGTTTTATACACTGCTGATGAAGAATGTTATAATTAATTTGAGTGAAGTTTTTCTTGTGACTACCCCTATTGTTAAGAGATTCCAAGTAACAGATTGTTAAGTTCAAACGCTGTTGCTAAGAGAAGGAATTTAGCGAGACTTCCTGTAACTGAGCAGTGATCCATCACTGTAGTTTATTTAATAAGCAAGCTCTGCAAACTATACATGATACTAGCAGTCTGTTACATTGCCTGTTGCACTCCTGAAAACTGCCATTCTAAATTTCTAAATATCTTTGTTGAAGATTTTCATGCCTTTTGCCTGGAATTTTGATAATATTCACGGTGCATATTGATTTATATTGATCAATAATCAATTGCAATCAGATATTCTTACATCCTATAAAATGCAAAGGAGCCTACCGTACTGGTGTCACATGTACATATTTATAGGTTGCTAAAATCAATTACACTGGAGCTTATTAAACTTTATAATCAGGAGTCAGAGAATAAGGAATTATTTGTGCAGTAATGAATTTGGAAAAATGCAGACGATGTTGAGGAGTGATATATTTTAATTGCGTTGTTAAATTCTATGAAGGTGTTCAGTTGGTTAGCCATGGTGCCCGTGTTTCTACTGCAGCAGATTTTAACCCGGACGTTGGCATTAGCCAGCTTCCTCTTCCGATGGAATACCATACAGGAGTTACAAATGTATTCCAAAAGGATTTGTAAGTTTAAGTACATGGAATTTAGATTACTTTTTTTGTTTTGATATTCTAATTATTTTGTTTTGATATCGAAAATGACTGGTAGTACAGTGGAACATCTATTTCAGTTTCGTAAGTTTATTTATATTTTCTATAATTAACTTTTGAACCAATTTCAGAATTTTTAAAATGTGCTATTTAGTATCATAAACTGTACTTCATCATTAATTTGATGATAATTATTGATGATGATGGTGATAGTGAGGAGAAAAAATAAAATTAATTAAGAATGATGTTAATGATAAAAAATGATCTTGATAATCATAATGGTGATAATGTAGATAATAAGCAACTACAATTTACTCTTCTTAATGACAATTTATAAATATTTTATGCCAAACCAGGCATATTGTTAAATCTAATTTTAGAAAAACCACAGGGGCATACATAATTAAGGTAATCTTTAGACGGACCTGTTCAGGACAACTGGGCCATCCGAGGTTAGTCGAAAAATAATCAGTTTATGGAATTTATTTGTTCTTAGTTGAACAGTAATTTTTAATTTTAATCTACACCATGGTACTCCAATTAATCTCAAATTACTAACAAAGTTCTTTTAATTAAGATTGCACAAATTCAAAATAAATTTTGTTGATAATAATTTAGTTTAATAATAAATCACCAAAATGTTCACCAATGAATTTTATGATATATATCCTTTAATAAAGGTAGACATTTTTACCAAGAATGTCCAATATCATAAAAATTAAATTCATTATGTTTGGACAAAATTTTAAAATATAACATTTCATCAGATGTTTATGACTGAATGTTATGATACTGTAGATATTCTATAGTCTAGAATTTTTTGTCAAAGATTTCTAGTAAAAACATTTTTAATTATCTACTATGCATAATAATGATGCTGGTTACAAGGATAACATAATATTAGGTGTTCAGGTGGGTATAGATATAGGGGTTCGGGATGTGTCCTCCTCCTCATATACTTTTAGTGAGGATGGTTTCACCCTCTCCCCCCCCCCCCACTTTTTAACAGAAAAACCCAAACAATAAAGTAGAAAGAGGCAAAAAACTATAAAATTAGGATACAAATGTGAAAATTTGGGTCTCGAGTATCCCCTTCAGTGGAAATGAGTACCCCTTTCAGAATAAAAGGAGTATACTGTTAGGTATGGTAACAGGACCACAAAATCATAAATCACACTATAAAGAACGTTCTAATGGGGCGCCTATAGGAGAAAATAGGGCTTTTTTTTCAACACAGGTTTGAGCACCCCCTTCGGCAATTCTTGGACATGCCCCTGCTTTTCCCACCCCAATTTTTATAAATGGATCTGTACCAATGAGTAAATCACTAGAACAAATAATCATTAATAAATGCTGGAATTATTATAAAGATGTAATAAATTATTAGTATTAAATTAAAAACCATCTTAAATAATTTTGTAAAATATAGTACAGTTGTGTAGTGACAGCTAGCTATGCCATTCTCATGGTTGTAGTTCCTGTTTCGTTTCCTGAGTTTGACGTACATTGAACACACCTTACTATTGTCTCAAAAACCTTGAAAATTGATATATTAAAGAAACATCCATGCACAATGTACAAATATGGAAGTTAAATTATATTGGCATATGCACTTGTCAATTTCATTTTTAAATAATAAATTGATCAAAATAAACTCTTAATTAAAAGTTGCTTACTATATAACTTTACAATAAAATTTAATGGCAAAAAAGTTCAACTTTTCGGAGCCATCATGATGGTTCTGAAACATCAAACTTTTTTGTCATTAAATGTTATTGTAATAAAATAAACTCTCCTTAAATAACACATTTCTGTTTCATTTCTTATTTCATACTGCAAACCTTGAAAATGTTTGCATTTGAAGTTTTACAACCAAATATAAAAAATAGATATGAGCTTAACCATTATAAAGGGTGCTGGCTCAAAGCTATGTACAACATACTAATTAGCTAGTCTCCTCCACAAATACATAGTTTTCATATCTTGATATTATTTGTATTTGTTGAAAATAAATTGGAACATTTAATTCATACCACATCCAAGAAATCCAGCTGACCAACCCATTCCGTTTCACTGATGATTTTCTTTTGGTGTTTGTTGGTGTGGGTGTGTATGTGTTAGATCCAACTGCAAGTTTTTGTACCACTTGCAGGATGAGAACTATATCTTAATTTCTAAGTCATGAGGCTTTAGTAAAGGAGTTTAATACAAGTGAAGGGCAAAGATTAAGAAAATTTAAAACTTACCTACTTTTAAAAAAGTAAAATAAAAATTTAGCACTAAAAAAACACATTAAGTAAAATTGTTAAAATAGACCCTTTGAAAAAAATAACTCTGTTAACATCGTAGATAATGGCAGTGAAAAGGTAGATAAAGGTTGTTAAACATGGTTAACCTTATAAAAACTACCATATCATGGGATACTACTGTACCAAGGATGGTTAGCAATGCTCTATAAGTATACATAGGAAAATACAGCCATTATTTAGAATAAACCTTAAGGCATTAATAACATCAGCCAAGGTAATTATATACTACCTTACTAGGTAGTTTTCTGTGTTGCTAGGTAGATCTCCCTAGTAATTTAACATGGTAGATCCACCATGTTTGAGGGTGTTATTATCAAATTCCAGTAAGAATTACTTTGTATTAAAATAAACAAGCATTTAACTTTATAGGAATTTATTTTAGATGAACAAAATATGCCGTCAATATAAAAATACGAAATATAAAGTACAAAACAAAGTTACAAATTAATTGTAGTATGTTTTGTGTTATTTCCATGACCAAACATTTTTTTAATATGCATCAACCTTGGCCTAGTAATAATTAAATAGTATTGGCACAATTTATTTGAATTTTTGCCAATAGCACCATACAAGTACTATATATTGCTCAATGTACATGTGAAATACCCACAACACTCCAAAGACCGGCCACCCTTTGAAATATTTAGTATCAGTTTGGAGCGGACTGCCTCTTCCCCAGGGTTGTCACTCCCCTCCCTGGGATTGCCACTCCCCTTCCTGGGATTGCCACATCCCCACCCTCCCCTTTCACCATGCTGAGAACCCTGACTTTGGACCATTCATTATCAGTTTTCTGAACAGTTTAGTTTAGAGAGAATCAAGTTTACCTATGCTTTCATTTGACCCCATTTACACTTATGATTGGGCTCTAGGCCGGCTAAGGATTGCGTACAGTTGGGCCCAATCTAGCAAGTTTACACATGATGTAATTTGTCATGCCCAACTCTGACGTGTATACCGAATACCCAGTACAGATGAGGATACTTGCAAATTTGCAAGTTGTTTCCGGGTGGTTTCTTGGACTTGTGGTCCAAAGAAGGCCATCTGGAAGCACAACTAATTTAAAAAAACTACAATTAGGCACCATAAAAACATTATTTGTTTATCACTCCCTCCGCGCGTATCACTTTTGGGGAAATCCCGATATTTCTATTTACTCAATTGATTTACTATTTAAACAGTTGTTTTTTCCGTTATATTCACTTGGAATACTTTACTTTACTTTAACATACATAATAGGATTGATTATCGAGCTCACAACGATGTACATAACTAGGCCTAGGATAGGCCTACAATGATGAATATTCGCTGCAGGTTGGTGCGCTGGTATCTGCGTCATATTTGCGCAAGTCTAAAATAATGATGGACATCTAGTTCTCCATTGTGAGTTTTTTATCGGTTTCATCAGTTTTTATGCTTTGGTAGGGTAATAAACTAGTAAGTATTTTTATGGGGGCCTTAGGTCCACTTTTGCGATTGTAATTGTCAATGGCGGTTGATAATGAGAGACCGCTCTCGGGTAAAAAATTCTGTTACGGTTCACTGCGTAAGCCTCATTCACACTCATTTGGAACACCACGTGAGGTACTGGTCTTAATTTGTGCCGCTCCAGGGGTGGCTCAAAATACTCGGTCCGTTTAATTTTATCAATTGCTGGCCCTGTACTGGGTTAGCATAAAATTAAATTGACTGTGTATTGCATTTCAACTTTACACAAATATTAGTTACAAAATCAACCCTCCTTGGTTTTTGCCCCAAGATGTGAGAGATGCTTACAAGACGAACTTCTTTACCAACTGCAGTTATACAAAAGCTTCATTAGCGAACAGTTTGAGAATAGATTTTTGACAGTCTGTCACAAGTCCTTTTGTCAGAATAAGTCAGAGATCTTCGATAAGTCGTAGTCATGAAGCATAACACTTTTAATCACAAGTTGAGGGTCATGACTTGGTTCAAGGATTAATAAAATCATTTATTACCACTTCGTTTCTTCGTGGTTTCTTAATTCAAATATTTAGCTAATTTTAACCAAACTTTATTGATTTTAATTTCCTTTGTTTATAACTCACAATAAGCAGTTGATAAACTTGTAAGTTGGATTTCAATTGTGACCCTTGTTTTTAAAATAAAATTTAATACTTCACTTACTGGTGAAAAGAAATGAAAAAAAAAATCAAACACCCCTGGACATGGACTTAGTACAGCTTATACCTTACGCTATAATAGACCATGACCGACCATTAATGCTTGTCAACCATGACTCAGCCCTCAACTTGCAGACTTAATTGCCAGACATAACATACAAAATTTAGCTTCTTAAATGTGAATTCACTATGTTTATTTTGTTGACACATTTTTCCTGATTGTATCTTACTCCTAACTCTGACTTCCCCCTCACCAAGCTTGCTGGATTCCCAGCTTGTTAATAAGTGCCATGTGACATTTGTGGTTGTTTACTGTCATTCATTATTATGTTTTAAAGAAAATTTAGTTTGGTTGATAAATTTTAATTTCTATTGGTAATTGAACCTTTAAATATAAAGCCATCTCAATTTACAGTAGCTTTGCTACTTAATATCAAATTAAACAACATTATTTGTTATAATGTACAGACAACTACCCCCCCCCAGACAATTACCCCCTGGACATTTACCCCCCCCCCCCAGGATGACTACACTCTCGGACAACTACCCCAGGACAACTACCCCTCTAGGACGACTACCCTCTAGGACAATTACCCCCTGGAAAATTACCCCCTTAGGACGACTACCCTCTAGGACAACTACTCTCTTGGACAACTATCTCCTGGACAATTACCCCCGCCCCAGGATGACTACCTCCTAGGACAACTACTCTCTAGGACAACTACCCTCTAGACTGCTCACCACACCACTACCCCACCAGCGGGTTAGGGTTAGGTTTAGGGTCAGGGTATGGTCCTAGTGGGATAATTGTCTAGGGGGTAGTTGTCCAGGGGGTAGTTGTCCTAGGGGGTAGTTGTCCTAGGAGGATAGTTGTCCTGGGGTAGTTGTCCAGTGGGTGGTTGTCCTAGGGGGTAGTTGTCCAGGGGTAATTGTCTGGGGCGGGGTGATTTTCTGGTGCATAGTTGACCTATTTTCATTTAATTAGAAATACTTTTTGGTTATTTAAGCTAAAAAAACATATTTCCTAACATTTTTAAACTGTTTGGATATAAGATTCCTCTATATCCTAATTTTTAAAATTAAATAGGAAGGTAAAATGATCATAAAATATGTGTATTTTTTTTAATACAGTCGGCCTTCTCATTTACACACGGTGAAGGAAAATGCAAAAATAAAGAATTATCATTGGTAAATTATTAAATGATCACATAATTAGCCACTATTTTAATAATGTAATTAGCTAAATAGTAAAATAGAAGGTTTTTAAATGAGAAGGTCAACTGTAGTATGTGCATTATTATACCTCAGTACGCTGGTTTTTACTTTGTGGAATGGAGTGTTCAAAGTAGCTACTAAATTTCTTCTTGTTGTTCTTGTGGACAAATTTTCATATACAGTACATAAACAGTAGACATTATCCACATGGTTTCAGTTCTCAGTTCCATAGAGTATAGATCGATTTCAGCTTGTTTTAAACATATATTTATACTCACACTTTTAATTAAATGTATTCATTCCTACTGTCAGAACATTTTATATTATATGTGAATTGTCTTAGAATTTATTTGTATTACACTTAGACTGAATAGAAATATTACTTGTTAAATGTTGACCCACGGATAAATTTTAGAGGAGGAAATGGGTGTTTAATTCTTATGTTTTTTTTATTGCCTTATATACTTACTGTACATGGTCATCGGCATTGATTTACATTATCTTTTACCTTTGTACCACAGATTAAATTTTGACCATAACATTTTTTATGATTTCCAATGAAAATAACAAATATCTAACATATATACCAGGATTTTATTGTAATTTTTAACAGAGGCGGATCCAGGATCCACCGAAAGGGGGGTGCACTTTTCCATTCCGGGTGGGCGTGGTCGTTAAGTTTTTCCTGATGAGCAAAAAAAAGGGGTCACTTGCCTGTTTTTGGTACTCTGGTACCGTATTTTAGCCGTATTTTGAGTTTTTATAGTAAGTTTTTGACCCGGTGCACCTAATATAAGGGGGGGGGGGAGCAACTACGTTTTGGCGATAATAGGGGGTACTGGTTGGGCCCCCCCTAAATCCGCCCCTGTTTAATACTTAGTTTTAAGGTTTATTCAGTGGTAGAAAGCAGTCATTGCTTTGGTTGGCTAACATTATGTTATTATAGACTTTGAGCAGTCTGTAACCTGTTGTCTAATGTTTTTTTTTCTTATAGATGATGATCACTTAAAGAAACTGATGGAGATGGAAGTCAGCATAAAGCATGTGGCACAGACCATGCAAGATGGAGTTGGGTACTTGTCAGGTAAGACTTAATGAATCAATCAGCCAATCAATCCATCAACCAATTATTTGATCAATCAGTTAATAAATCAATCAATCAATCATCAGTCAAGTCAATCCATCAAAGTCAATCAATGTGACCATGCAAGATGGAGTTGACCACTTGCCAGGTAAGAAGTCATGTCAGTCAGTCAAATTAAGTCAGTAAAATAACAGCCACAGCAAGGATACTGGTACCTGTCAAGTTTAGTCAATTATTATTCCATCTCAGTCAGTCAATCGGTCACAATAAGTCAATCAGTCAACAGGCAATTAAAACAGGTTACAAGTTAACCAGTCACATTTACCTATTAAATCTTACGTAAGCCAAACAAAGCATTGCCGTGCAAGATCGTATCTTCCATAGTATATTTAGGACCTGTTTATACCATGACGATAATGAACAATTATAAATAGATAAAAAAGACATTTTCCTATAGAAATTTTTAAAAATAAGAGGTTTTATGTTAAAACAACAGGATGAACATACAGTGAAAAATTTAGTTTCAAAAATTGAAATAAATAATGTCATTGAAGTTTAATGATTTTCATTGTGATGCCATTTTCATACATTTTGTATAAAAAATTTGTCATTATACAAGTTAAACATGATTGAATCATTTTAATATGAAAATTTCTCCCAATTTCTATACAAACAACTTCTTTTTATCATTTAGTGTTTTTGTTTTTGTCATAGAATAAACAGGCAGGCAAGTTTAGTTCAAAATTATTTGCTTGAAATGTAAAATTTCCATTGCAGCCATGTGCAGTAAAATAAATTGCAGTTAAAAATTAAATTTGCATTTTATAAAAATTCAATTCGCGCAAATAAAATTGCTTCGTGGTAGACAGCCTTTACCTTAATTCATGATGACACAATGGAGAAACTAGTAGTATAGTGCTAGTTGTATGGTGATACTGTGTTATATTTTGATATTGTGGTTGGCTAGATGAGTGTATGTTTATTTAGAAATGATTTTTGATGTAACAATAGTTCTTGTATTTGGATGGGCTTTTGGTTCATTTGGTAAAGGTTTACACAAGTTTATCACTTAAAGACACAGTTGGCATAGAAAGTTATAGTGTCTACTCATCCATAGTAATCTAAACAATTCAAAAGTTCAATGCAAGTAACAATTCCCTGGTTTTACTATTACAGTTTTGTGTTCATGTTTTATTGTTATGAGTAAAGAAGTTGTGGTTAAGATTGATTTTTAATGATAGTATTACAGTAGATTAAAGGTTTGGATTATATTTGTTTATATCTATATTACTTAAATCAACAATTGATTCACTAAATGTTAACAATACACCCACGATAACCATCTTAATCATCAGTTAATATATTGTATTTTTTGGACACTCCTCAATAATATGTTTTGAACAGCATGTTACCATTTGGCCTAAAAAAATCTTCATGATGCCCAAGCACGACCGAACCAAAATGCCGCAAATTTAGAGTCGGCCTTTTTTTTATCTTTCACAAGTTCCTTAATTTGTTGATATAAGCATAAAATAATCTAGAATAATACAGGAAATTTTTAGAAATTATCCCAGAAATTATAAGAAAATATTTAAAGTGATCGAAAAAATTAAATTATAGTGAATAAAAAAGGTTGTGTTATAGAAAATACAGTGACAGGTGCCTATAAAAAAAGAAAAAAAAATTTGCATACCGACCCAAAACTTGGACAATTTGGGGCAATATGAAGATTTTTTTAGGCCTTATCAAAAGAACCAATTACCAAACCTTAGTATAACAGAAATTGATGAATGTTCAAAATGAACCAGCAAGACTCACTTTTGATACCGTTTCATATTTACAAACTTTTATGTATTAAGCACTAAGGGTATGTTCAGACTCGACGATTAAGCGGAGCATAACATACGCGGCATACGATTATTGTGTCTGAACTAGCAGGCGATTAGCGTAAGTCAGTAATCCGGAGCAATAATATTACTGCTGGCATAAATGGAGTTTACTCATGCAGAGTAGAAGTTACACTGCTACTCGCTTGTAGTGGGCTTAATAAAATATCTCATTCAGTTAATTATTAATTAAAAAGGAATCATTTTTAAAAATCTTTCTTGGTGTATTTTTGGGCAATTTTTTGAAGAATGTGTAAATGTAAATTTCATTTTGTATGATAGCTATTAAGTAAGCCTTAGCCATTTCTTTTTCTAAGAAGGTAAGAAGAACAAAAACAAAACTAAGCTTAGATTTGTAACTTGGGGACCCTCGACCGAGTCCAAAAACTAGGGTGGTTAAACAAATCTGGGAGATTTGGTATAGGTGCAGAGTGAGAAAGAGCGAGTGTTTGCAATGTTGTGTTGATTCCGCTTGTTTTCTATTATTTCAGGTGGGAGAACGTCAGCTGGTCTTCCAATTATCACACTGCCAGACACAGACAAGTTTAGCTCACTCTCAGATGATGGGTTTCTACAGCTAATGATGTACCTTACAAAAGTGCCAAGGTATGAACATTATCATTAGTCAAAAAAGGTATTCGGCTTCTTAACGCCGACCGGGGCTCCTTGGCGGTCCCCTGGCCCCCAGCCCTTGGTCTCGTTTTGCCTGCACCCCCAAGCACAATCCTGGGCACGGCCCTAATGCTTAGCTTCGCTGAGTGAATTCAGATAATTCTTACTTTTGGCCTAACTGAGATTTTCTATATTTTTACATAACTATAAATCAAAACAAATCAACTATGTCCTACTAAGTCAGTAATAAAAAGAATGGGTTTGGGTTAGGCTGGAGCCTGGAGCTCCCTCCCCCGCTCCCTCCCCCTCTCCCTCCCCACTGATTATTAGGTATTTTTATAGAAAGATAATACTTGAAATGAAAATATAGTCCCTATTTGTTGTATTTGTTTTAGAATTATATAATTGTTATAAAACATGTTCTTTTCAGTTTTTATTTATCAATGTGTTGTTTACTATTTATGTTTTCTATTTACAATTATTATTAACTGCAGCTTTCTTCGGACTTATGAAGAGAGGTATCTTCATTAAATTAATTGCATGAATTTTGATTTTAATCAAATTTGGAATGTTTTTTTATCAAATTTAAAACATTTTTTTAACACAACTTCTAAATGTGTTTCACAGTTTTTTATCAAAGTTTTATTAGGTTTGTAGAATAGGGGTTTCTTTTAGTTTGGCTTGTAGAGGTATTTTTCATACTATACTAAACTATATCTAATGTAAAAAATATTAAAAAAAACTTTCACAGTATAACCTCATATAAAATTATATTGTATTATATAACAGACATACAGAAGAGAGTCGTGCCTTGGGGAGCGGAAACAAAAACCACTGTCATTTTAGAGATGTGCCACTCCCTGATTAATTATTAGTCATCTAACATGTACCATTTATACATAAATATCCATGTTGTTATACCAACAGTTTGTTTAATAAAAATTCAAAAAAACTTGTCCAAAATGAAACCATGGACCAATGACCCCAAAATTAAAGTGAAAACCTCTTAAAGGACAACTCTGGAATTAAAATTTAGTTAAAACCTAACAGATAGAAATTTCACAACATTATGACAATGCAATAATGCTGTAAAAACATGTTTCAAAATGAATCTCAAATCAAAAGTGGGTCTACTACTCAAATTAAACAGGGTTGAAGAGTAGGAAAAATAGAAAATTTTTAATGGATTGTGCTTAAAAACCAAAATCACATTACAAATTTAACTTACATAATTGGAAAGATCAGCCAAATTCACATTAGAACAGGTATATTTTAGTATAACCCATAATACAGTTTTAAAACATAACCCTTTCAAAATCTGTAATATTTCTATTCTTTAGCATTGTGTATTATATGAGTAGTAGACCCACTTTTTGATTTATAGTAATGCCTACTTTGGAAAGTGTTTTCCTCCATTATTTCATTATCCAAATGTTGTGAAATTTTGTCAGTTAGGTCACAACTAATTGTTCTGTAGATGTATCCATTGAAATTTCAATCCCGTAGTTCCCCTTTCAAGGTTGATATTGTATTTAAAGTTTAATAGTTCATTTCAATTACGAGAATCTCCAGTCAAGCATATAACCTACATCATTAAAGTGAATGAAAAAAATTACATCCATCTATTCTAGTGTAGGTAGATTTGGCATAATGTAGGTAATATAATAAAAAGCTTCCTTAATGTCACTTTTTGCTTTTAAGTTATTAATGTACTTCCATCAGTGAAATTACTAGATAGAATCCATTTTGCCCAACAACTTTCATTACTATTGCAAACTCTACTGACTATTAGGTCGACATCATAGTTGGGAATTCTATAATAAATAATAAGAGATATTAATCAACTATATGCCATTTGTACCTCCAATGTACCCACTGATACTCCTGGGTGGATATAGGCAATGTGGATAAAGTGTCTTGCCTAAAAACACTAAACATCTGACCAGAGTGAGCCTTGAAATCCCGACATCAAAACGTAACCGATGTGTCAAGTAGACAAGTGCATGAACAATTGATATGCCTATATATGGTCATGATAATGTCACATGACCATACATAGAAATATCATTACCATATAGTGGTATAATTAAGTTTTTTTTAGTCAAATAAATTAGTCTGGACTGAGCTTTTCACTGATTGCTATTTTTGTACTTGTACCTTCTTACACTAAACCTCAAATTCAATCTAAGACTGTTTGAGATCTGAATTAAATACTTATAGCTCCTTCAAACACACTTATACTTGAAGGATATACATGTAGGATATTCTATCCATTTTTTGTTATTACAAATCTTCCTTACACACACCTCTGTTATACATCATAGGCTTATACTGTAAATATCTGTAATAAAACTTAAATTTGATCCACTGCATACATTTTCAGGAAATATTATTTCCTGACGATGTATGCAATTAACATTTCTGTAATTAATTCCTCTTCTCCTGGACAAGGAGTTCTGCAATTGTGAAACATTTCCAGTTTTACCTTTATTTAATTTTGACCTTTTTGTGATTACATTGTCAGTGATTACATCAATCACTAATAATCAAGATTTTAATTAAAAATTAACACACTACTGTAAATTTAAAAATTAATAACAATAGTTAAAACAAAAGAAATAAAATTAATTGAAAATACATAGTTAAAATGATAAGGTCGATAGATACAAGAAATATAAATTAGTTAAAAAGCAAGTAATGAAAGTAATTTAACTAGTTTTAAGTAAAAATGTAATCTTTTTATTAAGATCTTGTTACATCTTCTCAAAACGTGCTGTTGATATGTTACAGACCAGGGGCAGATCCAGCAGAGCTGGATAGAGGGGGGGGAGGCCTGATGTCGGATAGAGGGGGCCTGGTGCTTTTTTGTAGCGGGTCTACAGTATGGTCCTCCTAAGGCCAAATTTCAAACAAAATGCATTTTCTGAGTATCTGAGAGGCAATTTTCACAGATAATCTATTGTAAACAATGAGTTTTTTCAAGTTCCAATAATTTGTCCAAGTCTAAAGGAGGGCCTGGGTCGGGTACCCACCCCCCCCC
>JAOTQE010055834.1:0-32528 GCA_025631205.1 Nesometra sesokonis
CCTCGAACCCATGCTGTTGTTATTGCTATGGCTCACGGTTCCCTGCCTTAACCGCTCGGCCACACAACTCGCACAACTCGTTGAGACTATCAAATTTGCTTTAACAAGATTTCTATATACACATATAGTAATAATATGTCTATGTGATGTCATTATGAACATATTTAGGCATATCAAAGTTTTTTTGTCAATGAAATTTTGATAGTATGGACACAGCCTAAAGGTAATCTATTCCTATACATTTTTTTGTTCCTAAAAGTAAGGCAAATCTTATAGCATTCACTGATAGTCTTGAAAAAGTGTATTACTACACACACTGAAAATTATTAAATAAAGCAAAAGTATTAAAAATAGTTTCGAAAAATTGTTGCTTTGCCCAAGTACAATTCTTAAGTATTTAAATGAGTTGGGATTTATTTTTATTATATGGGGCAAGGCATGGCAAAACCACAAAGTTGTCGCAAAATTTTATAATGGAGTTAATACAAAAAACGTATTACACTTGTTATAAGCTTTAAAATAAAAGGTCAATTATTAAAATGGAACAAAATATTTATAACTTTTCTTTGTATTTCTTTATACTTTCTGTTGTTTGTTCGCTTATTTCTCTATAACTCACTGTGCGACAACTTGGTGGTTTTGCCATATCTTACTCCATACATATATTTCTTTTTTTATTAGGCCTCCCTTACTGCAAATTCCGTTATTTAAATCCCCATAAGTCTTTTTATATTTAATTTTGTGATATTTAGGCAACTGCTGGACAAGATCATCTACTTAAGGTTTGGGTTCTGAAGAACCATGAACAATACTTTGGTGACATGAGACAGAAGTACAATGCAGAGACCCGCACATCTCCGACACCGTCACAAGAGGACTTACTGGATGCCATTGAGAAGGAATCAATCTCAAGCTCCGGAGCTGGTGATGGTAATGATGAGGAAGATAGCGATCAGCTAGCCGTGTTTGCTAAAGCACCGTTTTGTGTTTATACTGGACATACTGCTGATGTATTAGATGTATCCTGGTCAAAGGTTAGTGTCATATTCTATTGGTCACTTTTTGTGTTGTGGACATACTGCAAATATTGTAAATTTAAATTTTTGACAAACTCAAGCAAATTTACTGACCACACTGACAGTTTCAGCCACTTTCACTAACAGTGACCATCTTCAGAGTGACGGCTCTGTTGTTAATCAATCCGCTCACAGGTAGGTAGCAGTCGATTAACAACAGTGTCATATACATGCCTCGGTAAGTAGGCCCCTTTTTCTCAGTTCATGATCTTCTCTCCTCTACGTCTGATTCATATCGCCTCCTTGATGTGTCTGATGGTTTCATCATCTGATCTGTCTATGATCTTGTGATGGTTCCAACCAATGATATGATTTTCTTGTAAGGCATGGTCCATTGTAGCTGATTTGCTGATTTCCGACAGGGATTCTTTGCGAGACTGGTGAGTATAAATCTTCCTCTGTTGTTGATCTTTTTCTTTTTCCTTCTGGTGTTCCTTCAATTATGTTCCCATCATTCTTCCAGTCTCTTCAATATTAATGTTTCCTCATCAAATGTTAATGTCATAGGTCACATCTCAAACAGTGTCAAAATATAATGCTACAGTCAAACTAATTTTTTCTTTTAGAATTATTTCATGTTATCATCATCTATGGACAAGACCGTTCGTTTATGGCACATTTCACGTAGTGAGTGTCTATGTTGCTTCCAGCATATTGACTTTGTTACAGCTATTGCATTTCATCCAAGAGTAAGTATTAATGATGATTTTTACATATAATTAGTGATCTTTAGGAAGATGAAATTTGTATATTGTAGTGCCATTGTAGCTTGGTGGTTAACATGCTTGCCTGCCAATCCAATCCCGTGGTCCTGGGTTCAATCCTTCCCAAGCCTTAGGACTATTTTCACAATAAACACCACCACTGCCTAAGCCTCATATTTGAGTCTTAGTTTATAAGCATGTAGTATATCCATCTTCTAATTGGCGAGTTACTTGTTGTGAGATGTCGATGAAATGAAAAAAAACATCCACAACTGTGCACAGTACAGCTAAGTAAAGATTCATATCATTTTAAACTTCTAGATAGTACTTAGCGAGCGCAAACCTCTACCCAGTGACTGAATTTCTCGTAAATGCAACTTTAACTGTTTACAATTTCTGTACACACTGTCCTTTATTGCTGATTTTGAAGTTGCAAGTCATCTTCTAAGATAGGCTATATCATGCATTCCAAATTATATAGCTGGATATAAGAGCAGCTTTACAAAGTCATTTAAGTATCAATTTATTGGTTAGTTTATCAACTGTTATGTTGGTGTTTTTTTTTTGGTGATCAATTCCTTTTTGACCCAATCTTGACCAAAATGATTTACTACTAAACTCTTTAAGTAACCTGCACGTTTATACATACTGTCTAGTGTTTTTATATTATTAACTGGTTATGCTAATCAAAATTTCATTACTTTATTTTTAGGATGACCGTTACTTCCTCAGTGGTTCACTAGATGGTAAGCTACGTCTATGGAACATACCCGACAAAAAAGTTGCCCTCTGGAATGAAATTGATGGACAGACGAAGCTCATCACTGCCGCCAACTTCATTCAAAATGGCCGCTTTTCTGTAGTTGGAACTTATGATGGACGTTGCATATTTTACGATACAGAGCACCTTAAATATTATTGCCAGGTTCATGTCAGGTCAACTAGAGGTCGTAATGCCAAAGGTCATAAGGTCACAGGGATTGAACCACTGCCTGGGGAAGATAAGGTAAGGGTGTAAAATATTTGTCAAATTTACTTACTAGTTTTATGGACCTTATCAAAATTCTCCTGCTGCAGTTACTGCAGTAATTCAGTTAACAGTATTAGTCCAGTAGCTGAAAGAGAATTACTGAAAACAACATGTCAAGAGGAGACCCTGTGTGTTAATGTAGTCACCGAATGAAATATATTGGTATTGTATTATAATGCAGTCATATTATTTGTGTGAGAGTGCACTTAAGGCAGGGAACCATGAACCATAGTAAAAACAACAGCATGGGTTTGATGCCTGTTTGCCAATGGTTCCGATGGTGGAAAAAATCTTTTCAGATAATGACTATAAACTGTAGGCCCAGTGTACACAAACGGCTTGTATGCACTATAAAGAACCCAGTGCATCTTTCGAAATGAATAGAGGGTTACCCAAATGTACTTGTCCACACATCCCTTGGCGTGGACAGCCGATTGTAGTGCCTGTTTTGGGCAGCAGGACATGAAGTGACTTGTAGGGGATGTCATTAAATGTGTGAACATATTTTTACTATAGTTTTCAAAGGACTGAAATTTACAGAGTAGTTTTTTTTAAATTTTTTAAGTTTCTAATTGTTCTTTTTCTAGATCTTGGTAACATCGAATGACTCAAGACTACGAGTGTACGATCTTAGAGACTTGTCAATATCTTGTAAATTTAGAGGATGCTCGAACTTCAGCAGCCAAATCAAAGCATCATTCAGGTAGGCCTAAGGCGAGACTTTTTTATACCTTGTTTCGCGTATCTTCTGACATCCAAAATAGGATTCAAATAAACCCAAAATGTCATTTTTGGCCTGTTATCATACACTCCGATATAAATGATTAGAAATTTGGAATAAAAGTAAAAATATTTTATTCCAATCTCCGATTCGTGAATATTCTGCTGGAAATGCAAATGATGTGTGAAGCAATTGTTATTTTTAATATTTTTTTCTAATTAAAAATAAATCTTTGTTTATATTGTATCCTCTACTTTTTTGTTTTGTAGAAAAAGCCATTCTGACACTTGCACGATTTTTGTCCCCACAATGCCGCACACTTTGACAATAACACACCACATATTGAAGGAGTTAATTCACTTAAGACTTGTGTATTCTTTGATCCATGAATTTCAAGTATCAGCATATAACGTGACATACTGAAGTACAGAATGTCTTTTAATAACATTTATTTCACAATTTTCACAATTTTACAATTTACAATTTTGGTGACTAAAAAGAAGCTTTGTGCTTGTCAGCTTAGTCACCAAAACAAAAAATACATGACAATTTACAGACAAAAATATCGGACAACAAATGTAAAACATTAATCAAATTCTAGGCCTGGGCCCTAAGAAAAAAATTAAATTGAAAAATGCTTATTATGTGGCAAGTATCATCTCTTTTAATGTATATTTTATCAGGATTTGTGAACTTAAGTGGGAAATGAATTTGTGAAATTGGTTCCAGATGTTAGGTCCATGAATAAAAATACTTCTTTTACTAGATGTAAGTCGTGTAAATGGTACATAGATTTTGTTAGCATTTCTTAATGTTTTGGCCTTAGTACTTTTATATTTTCGTCAATAATATTGCATCATCATATACAGCAATGTCATCAATATAGTCATCAGCAGTGGCAATGGTTTGCTGCTGTTGCTTTATGCCAAGATAAATTGATCATAATCCTAATACCTTGGGGTATGACACAGAATGCTTTGTTCCTCTTTCAGACCTAGAGATTAGGAGTTTGAACCCCTTTTTGCAGGTCTCGGCTGGCCAAGCTCAGATACCCCAGCTTGTATCAGAAAGTTGTGGTAAAATTGGCTCTGTAAATACTAAATAAATTCCATCTTGCCATGTTTCAGACTTCATAATAATGATAATGATAAGTGATATTAATATAGCACTTATTGCCAAGGCCTCCAAGCACTTCACAATTATTACCCCAGTCATTGGAACAAATGCCTATGGAATACAATCAATTCCACAGTATTGCGCAGCTGTCATCAGTGCATAAGAATTTGTACTACCAATTTATACTCCTTGGTGGAGAGAGGCAACATGGATAAAGTGTCTTGCCTAGGAACGCAAACAGCTTACACACTTAAATACAACTATGTTCCATGATACGAAGCTAAAATTGAATGTAGTCCTTGGGCCATAAGTTTATATTGAAACATTGCCATGCATATTATACTAAAAAAAAATACAATATGGTAATCTAACTCACTTTTTTTTTGCTCAGCCATAATCGCAAGTACATTGTATGTGGATCCGAGGATTTCAATGTTTATTTCTGGAAAACTAATTATGACTTTGGGAAGTTTTCATCCGTTAGGAGAGACAGGAATGATTATTGGGAAGCAATTAAAGGTCAGTATTGTTTTGGGGCCACTAAATTGCCACCATTAGCACTTTTACGAATGGACGTCTTGTCATGGAGCAAAAATGCTATTGTTCAGACCCAGTACCATTCATTGATCGTTCGGGAAATTGCCTATGCAATAAATATAATACAGTTTACATTGTTTCACTATCTTTAGCATTTTTCAATCTATGTATCCACTCAAGTCGAAGTTTAATCTGGTCTCGGGCCACTTTCTTCACCAGTACTTTTACGAATGGATGTCTTGTTGGAATGCGATTTTCCAGACAGTATCATTAATTGTTCTGGAAATCCCTTGCGCTATTGTATAATGAATGAGTATTATAAACAAAATTTTCTAATATTACAGTATTTTCGTTGATGAAAATTTTCATTAATCTGCACCATATTCATTCTTGCACAGCCAAATAAAAATATCCCTGTATAATTCATTGTTAATGAGTTGTACATGTAATTTGTTTTAACACCATATGCAAGTAGACTACAAGCAATGGCTATTATAATTCACCACACTACATCAAGTTGCCTGTGCTGTGACTCGTTGTAGGTGAACACTTTTTCAGTTCTTAAAATTAACGCCAACATTTACTAAAACCAATTTAATTGCTGGTGTCTTGGGACTGAACATGGGTGATAAAATTGCTGGTGCACTTTTTAATGAAGGAAGCAAGCTATTGCATGTTGTGTTTACTTTGAGGGAATTGTGAATAAATTAATCTTTTAAATTACTTGTATTTCAAGTATAAATTTACAAATCAATCCATCATTGAATTCCAATTTCACAGCAGATCACAGGTGAAAATGAATTTAATACTAAGTGTGAACTGATCATTGTGGGGTAATTTAAGGGAATAATAAAACAACATATAATGGAGAGGTTATAGTCATCGTGAATTATACAATTTTGTTAATTTTTTCTACCTGTGTAATTCTTTAATAATTTTTAAGGGCTGACATTTCTACGCAACACCTTTTTTCTAATTGACTAGAGTTTTCATCTGAGTGACAAATTCAGCATTTGGAAAGCATTTCCAAATGTTTTGTAGAGATTTATCAGCTACCAAACTTTCATTAATGTACTCTGTTAATATTGTTTTTAGCTCATAATGCCGTGGTTACAACTGCAGTTTTCTCACCAAATCCAACATTGGTGATTACTCCAGTGTCTGAAGGCAACAGCGATGTCACCGAGAAACGTGACGGATCACCAGGTTCGCCTTCTGTTCCTCTCAAACGGCCGGACAAGATCGACACAAAAAGTGATGGCTCATCAAGGAGTGGATCGCTAAAGAAAGACAAAACTGACAAAGGAGAACTATTAGTATCGGCTGACTTCAATGGACAGATTAAAGTTTTCATAAACTATCCAAAAATACCTGCTAAGATTAATATAGCACCCATATAGCTCTGATTTCTATAGGGTCATAGTATACCTGTCATGTATAATGCGTGATTCTCATGCACATGGACTCACTATTTTATCTTATACCCTTTTCACACTACTTCTATTTTGCAAATATTAACAACTTGTATCAAGTTGTAACCAGGTTTGAGTGAGTGTGAATGCAAAAGCATGTAAAACTTTCCGAGATTTCACAGGGGACCCCTGAGTTATCTCGGAACAAAAACAGGCCAACGTGAAGCCTGTTTTTCTTCTGAGATGTTCCGAATTGTTGACTGCGCATGTGTACTACCCGGGATTTGAACTTTTTTCGGTATGATGGTTGGTTCTCACTGTTGTTTTAAATTTTGAGTACAAGTACAAAATAGAAAATCTACAAGTATTATTATCAGTTACTATAGAATACAAAAAAAGTATCGCCGATCTCGTACAATGGAATGTTTAAAAAAAAATCAAGGCTCCATAGAATATGACGCTGTATTCATGGTAGTACCTCCGATTGCATCGACTGGCTAGGCCTAGGCCTCTAGGCCCTATTACTACCCCATCTTCTGAGTGTAGCATATCTAGGCATAGAATTTCCCCGAGACACGGCTGAAGTGCACACCTTCACAAACTCTTTGTATTATTCTCCAAGATGTTGCATGGTTCGTAAATGTGTATGTGAAACGAATAAATGTCTTGGAAGATCTCAGGAGATAAAACTTGTTACAACTTGTTACTACTGTAGTTGTAACATTTTTTGGTATTGTGAAAAGGGTATTAGTTGCATCCAACAGTGAGTTTTCTTGTCACTTACAGGATGATTTCTACTCAATACTTTATAAATCAAGTCTCATTATAAGGCTTAGGGAGTGGTGTTGTTAAGTCATGAGAAAGAACCTACCTTTAAAAAAAATAATACCCTCTGACTAGGTAGATCTACCATGTTAAATTACTAGGGAGATCTACCTAGCAACACAGAGAACTACATAGTAAAGTAGTATATAATCACCCTGTCTGCTGATGCTATTAATGCTTTAAGGTTTATTCTAAACAATGGCTGTATTTTCCTATGTATACTTGCAGAGCATTGCTGACCATATCCTTGGTAGTATCCCTTGATTGGTAGTTTTTTTAGGGTTAATCGTGTTAAATACCTTTATCTACCTTGTCACTACCATTATCTACAATGTTAACAGAGTTATTTTTTTCAAAGGGTAGTGTTCAGCCATGTTTGAATCCGGTGTTCAGCCATGTCCAAACCCAGGACCTCGGGATTGAAAGGCAAGCATGGTAACTACCAACTACAGCACCACTCCAATTTTGGACAACTCGCGCATACATCATATTTTCTCACGCATGAGAAAAATACATATAAAATATAGATATCGGACCTATACTTGAAAACTCCCATAATTAAGCAAAATGGCATATATGATTACAATTTTTATGAAAAAGCGCAACAAACTACAACTATACAACATACAGGTTACTATATAGGATATAAATTCTGTTCCACACTGCAGACCTGAATGAAAATTTTAAAAATGTGGTCTGCTATATTTATTAATATTAGAATATTAGTACTGTATACATTTGTATCATTTGGTGTTTGGCTGGACATTAAACTCAAGAATTGTGGCGATATGTAAAACAAAAATTATCAATTATTTTAATAAGGATTAATGGAAAAAATTGTCAGGTTCATTGGTTCTCATGTTATGGTACAGTATTTAATAAAAAAAGTGCTGATATAATAATTCTTAATGAACTATTTATTTGTTCAAGAGTTTAGTAAGATGCAGAAGTGAGAGAATTGTTATGGCACATTTTGGTAACTGCACATTTTGGTAACAGAAATTTGTTACCTGATGGGATCACTTGTTACCAAAATGTGCAGTTAAAAGTGGATTTGCCTGCACATCTTGCACCAGTGGCGGCCCCAGGAATTCCCCGACAGTAGGGCAAAGCCCCGGCAGGGGGGCACCCCAATGAGTTGGGTAAGTTTAATTTTGAGGTAGGTGTGTCCCTGGTTTTCAGTCTGACGAGAAAAAAAAACGTTATTTGCCGTGTTTTGCGTACCTTTTTAGCCCGTTTTGATGTTGGGGCTTCGTCTGTCCTTGACATTACCCTACAAAGCACCCGACTAAGGGGCGGGGAAGAAAGGTCCCCCGTTGCGCCGCCACTGTTTTGCACATTTTGGTAACTGGGCTAAAACCCATTGGTGGGCTTGAGACTTATTATACAAGACATTTCCCAAGTAGGAAGGTTAGTGTGTTGCCATGGTAACAGTGTATCATTGCAACAAATTAGAAAATCTTGCAGATCAAATTGCTTCCTTAATTTTTGCCAATTGCTCATGATACTTGGCATGCACTTTGGTCTTGGAGTGAAGATGTACAAGGCACATTTGATATAGGATTGGTACTGCATTGTCATGGTAACGACATAGCAATATATCAGAGAAAATGCAAAAATTATTTTTCAGTGTTCCTCACATAAGGCTGTCGGACACATGCTAAGGTGTGGGTATTATCTTCTGTGATACTTCTGTATAGTTTATGTAGAATGAAGAATCGTGCGGCTTGTTAAAAGGAAATTTGACAGTTCCAACCATGCAGCATCAGATAAAGCAATTAAAATCCATTGTTAAATCTAGAATTAGCATTTGCATTTGTGTGTGTGGTTGCCAGATGCGATGACAGTTTTCTACTCATCGGTCAACGTTTTTTCCAACTGGAAAATCGATAAAAAAAACATCAGCCGACAAGTAGAAGACTGTCACCGCGTCTGGTAACCAAACACAAGGAGCAAACGGTTCAGTCGTGCGACGATCATGGATGCAGCGAGATTCCGGCTTAATAAGCAAAAAAAAATTTGTACTCGTATTTCCTGATTTGCATCTTTGAGACTGTATTTAGCAGCCTTAATAGTGTCATGATTAAAATATGTTAAATGATGTTTTCCATTCAAAACAGCATCAGATTTATTTTGTAAAGTCAATAGGCCTATTAGGGGCTTAAGCATGTTAAGCATGATAGCTCTACCCTGTGCTAATCTCTAGGTCACTACTCCACCAGTCCCATTACGCTGGTCCTTGTTCGTTACTCCACTAGTCCCAAGTTCGTCCATCCATTGAACTTAGTCCAGAGTTCTGTCTCAACTCAAGTTCACCACTCTACTGGTCATAGTTAACCAGTGTCAAGTCCATCACTACATTAGTCACATGCAGGTCCCATCTTTCAAGTCTGCAACTTTCCTGATCTTATCCACCCAAGTCCCAAGTGTCCCAATTTCACCCACATCTAAAGTCCATTCTACAGTAAGTCCGTGATGATCTTAGTCTCCAGCCCATCCAAGACCTGTATCCAAGGCCAAGCTCCAGGTCAATCCAAGTCACAAACTTCACTCACCACTCCACCAGTCCCAAGTTCATCTCCCTCATCTGCAGGTTCTCAGTTTGTCCAAGGTCTGTCACAACTTTCGGTGCACCGTTCCTGGTCCTCAAAAGATCAAGGGTCATGATGTTTATATGAAGTTTTACTGTTTGCTGCACAAAATCAAAGGACAATATGAACTATGATATAAAATAAACATAAAATCAATAGATTTATTTTATTGGCAATCGTTTACTACTTCTGAACCATGACATAATATTTCTTCTGATCACAATGTCTGGTTTTTTAAACCTTTTCTTCATTAAACTTGCAATATAAATACACAATTCATTCTATAATACCATTAATGGAATTTAAATTCATTAAACTACTTCTTACAGCTATGTATTTTATATCTTCAATAGTAATACAAAATGATTCCCTTATCACACTCCTACATGGCTGAAAGCTCTAACTTCTTTCTATTCAAAAATGTGCATATTATTATTTAAAAATAGGCCTATGCACAAAACCACAAGCAAGATGTAACAAAAAATTAAGTTGAGATCATAAAAATAGGTAGAGATTCATGATTTTTAAAAAATGAGATACATGTTGGTTTTTAAGTTTACAGCTTAAATTTTAAAACTACAAACATCCTCTTCGTTTCTGATGATTCCTGATGATGACATAATTTATGTCGAAATATTGAACCTCTTCGTTTAATTACAATAAAAATGTTTTTGAAGTATATTGTGTAAACACTGGTTTTTATAATTGTAAAAGAATACAATACACAGGCCAACCCACACTTGATATATAACTAACATTAAATAAGCAATTTCGGAACTACATATTAACACCTCCTTACCCTGAGTAAATATAAAGCCTACACACACTTGAACAACATATTCTACCGACCTATAAAAACAGTGTAAGGATAGGTGGTGTGAAACATGACACATATTCTATACCTGCCAACTCTCACGCATTATGCATGAGTCCCACCGCATTGGAGCCTATTTTGGACGTCTAAACACATAAATAATTTTTCTCATGCACTTGCAGAATTCTCATTCATAAACAGTTATTTCAATAGTTTTTCTCAAGACAATATAGAGCAAAGTACTGTAAAAACAGCCACCAAAACCAGGCACGGATCCAAGGGGGCGCAGAGGGGCGCGCCCCCCTATTATCGCCAAAACGTAGTTGCGCCCCCCCCCCCCTTTTATTAGGTGCGGCGGTCCCAAAATTTACAAGAAAAACCTAAAATACAATCAAAAAAGGGTATCAGCGCACCAAAATGGGTGAAGAACCTTTTTTTTGCTCGTCAGGAAAAATGCGGCAACCACGCCCACAACCAGACTGGAAAAGGGATCCTGGATCCGCGCCTGAAAACAGTGGTAATTTATACAGAAACGGCCCAAAAATGGTCAGACGAGGTTTTTTATTTTTTTTTTTTGCTTGTCAGATCAAAATTGGAGAAAAAGCTACCCAAAACTGGTAGCAGGCCTTGCCTCACGCATTGGAGTCAAAAAAAAAGTTGGCAGGTATATAATTGTAATGTTAGTTTATGTGTGTGTGGGGGGGGGGGGTGGCGGCCTGTGAACTTTTTTGGAAAACATGTACGAATTTAGGTGATTTCATGTATATTTCAAAATTAACTTTCTGAGGTTATACTCAACATATAAACTTAATTTTAAAATAATTTAAAGCTTATACTGTACAGTGTTATCTTTTATCTAAAAATACAAAAAATAATAAATTTAGTTCTGTGTTTACAACTCACACATCTTGTAAGAAGTCAGATCCAGTTATTTTAAACTACAGGAATTTTAGCGTATCCATGACTCAATAAATAATAAGCAACAATATAAACATTAAATACAGTATAGACCAATCCGAGAAGAATGGCGCCCTCTATTGGTCTATACCACACAAATGAGGCAAAGCCAAGTCCAAGGAGGAATTAGTTAAAAAGCTAGTTTTACACAAAACATAAAAATGATCAAATCTGTAATTTGTTGTTTTCATAAAAAACAAACAGTTTAAAAATTCAACTTTCATGCTACTGTCCATGAACAATTATCAGATTATCAATTAATGTTTAAAAAATGCAAATTAAAATTATCCTGTTTAATCATTCTATACTGATAACAGGGGCGGATGCAGAATTTTGGAAAAGGGGAAGGATAGAGAGTCAAAGTTTTAGGGGGTGCGGGAGAATGCTCCCCGGGAAATTTTGGTCTTTAGATGCCCGGAAATGGCCTCAGGGGTGTGTGAAGGGATCAATTCTTGCTGAATATTTTCGTTTTAGAGACAATGTTAATAACATTGATATATTTTAATTTCTGAAAGGGTGGAGGGGGCGGCCCGGCCCCCTTAAATCTGCCCCTGGATAAGCAATTTTCAAATGCAGTTTTCTCAAAACTTACATCCTAAATGTTTGAACTTTCATTGCTCATAAGTCACGAGGAAATATTGTATGCAACTGATTTTTTTTTTCCCATATTAAAGATAATAAACAATGAATTTTCATAATCTATTAATAAACTTACATTATAAATGTTCCTTCTCTCATTGTTTATAACTTTGCAAGGATATCAAATGAAACTGATTCTTCTGCTGGTTACAAATATTAATGTGTGTTTTCAAAATTGAAATAACATTTTGATTTTCTGACTTATTTCTTCTTTGGCTTGGCTCTGCCACATGTTAAAACATTACAGGAACATTTTTGTAGTTTGCAGGAACACAATAGAACGGTTTTGCAACTTTATAATAATGGAAATGGGTGTTGCACTTTGATTTATAAATTGATACATACTGTATGTGTCCAAAAATATTTTCAATATTCAATAGTTGATTGTCATAAAATACTGATCAACTGTGACAAACATTGGTCTTCAACTAAAACGTTACAAACGTTATGTGAATTTGTGACACATCCACAGTGGCGTATTCAGAGGGAGTACATAGGGTGCTCAAGTACCACCCTTTCAGATGTCCAAAACTATAAAATTACTGTACAACTATTTAGATTAGTTCCTCGAGCACAGCTTTAGAGGAAAGGAGTACCCCCTTCACTTAGAATGAACCATATTAGGGCAAGAGAAACATGAGAAATAACGCTTTCTTTTTACTTGTTAAATCATTTCTGCACTGAGCACCCCCTTTCCCAATTTCTGGATATGACCCCTGATCTATTTCAGTACTTCGTAAAGTAAACCTCCCTAATACAATAGGCAGCATAAGAAAATATGCAAAATTTTAATATATTTTTCAATAAATATTGTCTTACTCAGAACTATGAATACCAAATGGCCCAACTGAGTAATTTCAGGTAGAAAGTACAATGTATATTTCAAGAAACGAGATACATGACACGATTAGATCTAACATTTTGACATTGATATTGTAATCATCAATTTAAAAAAGTACATATTTTTTCCCTGGCAAGGGTATAAATCTGTGGACTCCAAGCCCTATCAGATAAAACAAGAAGATTCAAAATCCGCTGTGAAATATAGAAGTACTATTTTTCATGATTCTGAATAAATTTGCATAAATCTACATAATGAATATTAATTCTGTGTAGAGGTTGGAGCCCCACCTGTCTTCATCAGTTAGCACAATCAAAAACAATTGGGATAGAAATGACGAGAAGCAAATTTTAACACATAAGCCCACACACACATGCACATATCTACAAAGCCCGTTTCATTGTTCCCTCTCGTTCAGAGGGGACAATAAACATACATAGTGATTTGGATAATAGTTTAATATTGGGAATACTACTTGTTTGTACAGGTTAGTTATCAGCAAATATTACAATAATATGCTATATACCTTAAAACTACATAGTTTTGAAATTAGATTATTTATAACATCTTAAGTATTAATTCATAAACCAAGTAATTTATTGCATTACAAGTTACCTGTACCCCTTGGATTACAACATTTAAAAGGAACAACAAAGCATATCAGTGAATTGTTCATTTTGAGAGTTATGGATTAACTTACTTCTAGTCATTATGGTATTGACATCCACATGCAGATAACTTCGTAAAGCACATTCCAAATTGTTTTTTTTATAAATCTACAATTAATTGTGGCAGAGGCAAGCGAAAGGAAAAAAAAAGTCACCCACAATTAGGCAAAAAACAAAAAAAAAAAAATGATTTTTTTATTGTTTTTTTTCAATTTCAAACAATTCAATAAATTTTCAGATATGGGTTAGATAAATGTTTAAAAAATGCAATTTAAAATGATCCTGTTTAATCACATTAAACCAGTGGCGGATTTAAGGGGGGGGGGGAGGGGGCTTAACAGGGATTTTGCTACCCCTCTAAAATTGGCCCAAATGTGTTTTTTCTTTTTGGGTGTAAATAACAAATTGACTATAAAATAGATGGACAGCTGCTATATGTAGGAACTCCTAGAGAAGGACATTTGTGGGATGTGCTAATCCATTAAAAGAGGTTTTTTTTTTTGCTTGTCAAAATCAAATCGAGACTTAAGCGACCCCTCCCCCACGATTGTGGAACAAGCTCTCTTTTACACCAGATCAGACATTGCGGGACAAATGTGCTTAACTATGCTGAACTACAGTGGTTCAGTTTACACTGCTAATCATCCGAATTTAGAATTGTTTCAAATGACTGAAATAGCACTCCAAAAATTCCTCAGACATCTTTTTTATTTTCTGGTAAATGACTTCTAAAATTACACATGCCATGGAATAAAAATTCTACCAGAGTATTACTCATATCCACTGGAACAATTACAAAATAATGTTAAACCTACTGTTGTGTATATCCATTACCTAAAAAATGAGGATGTTAAATCATTCAAACTTGAAATTGGAACAGTTTACACTGCCTCTCTGGGTTCAACCTGGATGGAAAGTATCAAAGTTGAATGCATTGCACTTCACTGTCAGGCTATCGTTGCAGGATGATTCAACCTAGGATTAAATTTTTACACTGCTTACACTAGAATTTAGACTAGATCCCGCAACTGTACATCCCAGGACGCCCAATCGCGGGACTATCCCACAATTATGTTAGCATTGTAAAGGAGAAACACTGTGAAGAAATGCATTACTTCATAATCAAACAGGTACTTCTATGGCTCTTCATCAGAGTTAAAAACACTCAATAAATTGATTTATAATCGGATTAAAGGCACCAATATTATTATTCATACTTTTAAAATGTATATCTTTATAAACCAATGATTACTTCACAAATACTTTTTTATGGAGTTTTTGTAAAGTTATATTTTGAGGGGAATACCAAAATATTGTACGAACTGTGGCAAAATATTGAATGAGTCAAATATGAGTTCAATAATTTGCTAAAGTGAGTACAATATTTTTGTACATCTCATCAAAATAGGCCTTCAAAATTATAACTATTATTCAAACATTCAAAAATTAAACAGTGTGCGTCGATAATGACTACGAAAGTACAGTCACACTTGCCTAAGTCGAATAATTTCTAAGTCAAATTTCTTTTACATGTCAGGCTAATGTACTTTTAATTATTAAAAACTTTTTTTTTCCAACTTACATTTTTTCATTGCCACTTTGAATTTGACTTAAACAAGTTTTATGAAAATAATGTTGAACAAATAATTGTGATGTCATCACAAAAATATAATGCAGAATAGTTGATGTCTTCAATATATTGTCTTGTATATTCTATCTAAATATGTAGCTTTGTAACAAGTTGTATCTCATAGTTGATGTCTTATAGTGTCTTGTATCCAAATCTGTTGCTTGATGGTAGCAATTTGTTATGATAAATCTTCATCATCAAATAAGTCATCAAAATCTGTAATCATAAAAAAATTGTTCAAATATATGAAATGAGCAAAAGGAATAATGCAAAAGTTATGCAAACAACCTTAATTATTATCACAACAGATACAATAAAACATTATAGTATAAACAAGAAAAAGCCTAATCTTTTTTTCTATTCATGATTCACTTTGCCTTTCAAATGGAACATCCAAAAAAGCTAGATTAGAGATTGTGTCAATGGAATAAAAAATCTCAGAGCAAATTAAAAGAAAACTACAGTAGATACCAATCACTGACATGGAATAACTTTATGACAGCTAGGTCTGTGAATGTTTGTTTAAAATTTAAAGTTGAAAGAGTAATTATATTCAAATTAGGCAGGTATATACTCTACTTGCCAACTTCTGGGTAGCCCAATGCCTAAGAAAACCTTTGCCAGGTACCAACTACTAAATCAGACTTCGAAAATAAAAAAAAAACTCTTGGCTTATTTTACATTTTGTTTACAGTCTGTAGCAACCTTATGTTGCATTTGTTATAGTTTTTCATGCTTTTTTTTATTAAAATTGTAATCATATGTCATTTTTGTCTCATTTCATTTTGAGGTTTCTGGAGTACATTTTTATGAATACTCCTTATGAGTTGAAAAATGTGATGTATGCGTGAGACATCCAAAATGGGTTCCCAGCGCGAGTCTCACGCATTGAGTGAGAGTTTGCAGGTATAGTCTTATTCAAATGGGTGCTTACAGGGCTCGCAGCATCAGTTGCCCTTGGTCCCGAAGCAACCAAAAATTTGCATTGGGCAACCATAAATTTGTAACTTGTTGCCCAAATGGCAACTGTTTTAGTCTGTAAAATGCCAATATTTTTATTAGATTCTCACATGAGTGCAAGTGGAATTATTTTTGGGGCAACCAAAATTTAGAAATTGGTTACCCAACTGGCAGCAAAATGTTTCAAAATTCTGCGAGGTCTGGCTTAAGAAACTATCATGTTAGGGGTACTTACTAGGGGTATTTATTACTATTAGGGATACTTATTTGTGAGTTTCTTAGGAATTGACTCACCATTAAAGAAGTCTGAATGTACTGCTTTCTCATTTGCTGCTAGGTCCATCAAAAGGCCTGTTGCACCACCAGCCTGATGTGAAAAAAAAACATGAAGTAAATAAGAAAATAGCAAAAACATTAAAATCTGTTAAAAATATCATGTTGCACCTACCTAGCAAGAAAATACAAAAATCTCTTAAAAAGACCTGTTTGTTGCAAATTCAGCTGATTTAAAAATAAATCTCAGTCAGTGCTCACTTCCATTTGACAAGTCGCCAATGGCTACTGGAATTCTTAGCTTACGAAAGGTTTTTCAGCCTTAGTAGTAAGCCTATTATAGTTTTCTATTGGTTATAGGTTCCACCATTTTTTATTTTTTTATGTAACGTGCCTACTAGGGTAGCCTAGTAGGGCCTAGCCTAGGAGGGCCTATCCTTCAATCCTAAGCTAGAGTTTCCAGTTGAGTTGAATGTAAAAGGAACGATAGATGTATTAAAAAAAGTTATAAATTAATAATAATCTATAATAATTTTATACATTTACAAAATAAGTACAACGAGGCTTTACTAGCGCCTATCAGAATGATATGTGAAAGTTGGGTCATCTAGCCTAGGCCAAGAAACTCAAGCAAAGCCACACCATACGCTGGCGGTCGTGAACCTGCTGGACTGCAAACATAATTAAACGAGACGTTGGGCTTAGGCCTAGCCTAAAATCAAAATAAGTGATTGATTCTGCTTACTTCTTCCAGATCTACGTAAGGGCCAGAACCTTCAGGAAACATTTCATCAACGACATCAGAATTTGGCTTCATATTGTGACTAGATAATAAGTAAGATCAAGTCGAAAAACTACTGTTCTTTGTTGTTTTTTTTTTGTCAGAGACGTGACGTTGTTCCTTATCCGTACGGATATGGCTATTCGTACGTAAATCGGCCACCACACACATCGTGTACTCCAAGTACTGAACCGACAATATTGCTGCGGCAAAAATATTGATTTTGTTTATTAAAAAAAATAATTGATTCTATTTACTGTATGTTGTGCCTATTCACGTAATTTCTTTATCTTGTTATTAGCTCGTCATTTAGTAATACTTGTTTAATTCTTATGGAGGCCGCAGTAGGCCTCCTAACTGATTTTATGGGGCCCTAATTGACAACATTAATAGTGGTTGCATTTAAACGTCAAAATTATTTTCCTTCATAGTTTTAAGAGCCTATCATTTGTAATAAATCGAATGTCGTGTTCCAGGCAACGTTTGCTACAGGTATGGAATGTTTCGTTTATTCAGCTTATAAATTATTCATATTGAATTGAATAGGGCTTCTGATGTTTACATATTTAAACAATAGAAAGAAGAAAACAAAGTAAAGTATCTTTATAACCGTCTGCACTACGATGATTCTTAATGTTGTGACAACCCTGTCCATTACACCGTGTGAAGGTGTGTGATCTAAAGATGTGAATTTTAAATTCATAAGCTGAGGTGTTAGGTTATCAGGTAAGTTTTGAGTTCTGGTCTGTTATTTTTCAATAGGCCCGTACAGAGTCCATAGTGACTCCTCCGGCCTACATTTCCCAAAGGGGGAAGTACGTCACAGGGGATACATTCAGGTTGGTCATTTTAACAGTGAAAATTTGATATGTTTGCAGAAGAAAAGGGGTTGTAAGGGGGTTAGACTGTATCTGAGTCTTGAAAAACTAAAACAATTTTAATAATAATTCAATTAGGCCGAAATGAGACAAATCCAGGTGTGGATACAAGCTTTCTCTCCTTTCGACTTGGCAGTATTCCAGTATTTGCACCGTCCCCCACCCCTAAAAAAAACCTGTACCGTATTTGGACCTCGTGCACAATGAGAGATGAGAGAGGCTCTAGGTGGGCCCTGGACCATTTTAAATCCATAGCGAACTTTTAAAAATGATATTTAAATGAGTGAATTTTGCAAGCACACGAGATGCAATCAGGCCGTTCGCACCTTGTGCCTCATCACTCTTTACAAACCATGTTGTCATGCTTTACGCGCGCGTAAACCTGAAACCTTGAAAAGAATATTAAATGTTCCATTTCCAAGCATAGGTGTCATAACTCAGATCAACCTAAGACTACAGTAGTCAGTAGTCTTAGACTCTGGCGTTGGTATTTCAAAAGATGTTGTGATCTTTGTTATTGTTTAAAAGGTGCATTTAAAAAACATGTTAAAAAGTTAAATAGTACAATTTCTGAGCATATAGAGGTGTCATATTAACAATTCCTCTTCTAATCCGTATGATGGGACTGAATGTTGCTTTTTTGGTTTTCATGAAAATACTTAGATAGTGTCACAATTTGTACCACGGAACCTATACACTTTAAAAAATTCCGTAAATTTACGGGAAAAGTCCTGGCAGCCAAAATTCCAAGAAAATCTCGTAAAATTTACGGGCATTTGTATTTTTGTACAGTATAATTTTACGGACATTTTACTTTTACACGATTAATTCTACGGTAAATTCTCGTAAAAATTACTGAAAAAGCCCTAGTAGCCAGGATGCCAAGAAAATCCCATAAATGTTACGGGCAATACCCGTAAAATTTACGGGGTTTTTCTTGCCATTATTCCAGCTGCCAGGACTTTTTCCTGTTATTTTACAGATTTTTTTTAGAGTGTACCTGTAGTGTTTACTTATTTTTGTTTATTACTAACTGTTATTTTATTTCTTTTTTTAAACGTCAGACAATCAAAATCATCATGGGAACACCCAAGGACCTAAAATTACCACCATGGTATCAGCATTATATGAACGTTCGTAGACATGAAATTGAATGTTTCCGCGCGGCAAAATATCTCCGTGATCGGCTGATAGCAGATGAACAACGATACTTGGATTTCGCGTCTAACCGATACATGCAACGCCGCTTGGCAGGGCGGTCTGTCCAACCACAAGCCGAACCAATTCGAACAAGCTTAAAACACTTGACTTTAAAAGGAACAGATAAATTAACAAGAAGAGGTAGACTAGTACAATCATATCCGATGCCGAAAAGTTCGTTGAGAAGTCAACGAGTTGACAATGGGTTAAAATACCCTTCGTTCTTGTTTGAGGACGTTATGCTGAAGAAAGGACGTTTTGGACAACTCAAGCCATTTAAGTCACCAGACTTGGGTGTTAAGCAATTCACACACGTAGGCCTACCAGAAGATGCAAATCAACAGTGCGGTCACAACACAAGTGTCACTAATGACGAAATCTGTAGACCTGAAGTTCCGATTCCAGATAAAAAGACAAAACTTAATGAAAAGCGAAGTAAAAGAAAGGAGAAATTGAAGAAAACTATTAAGAACAAGAACAATGTTGATAAATTAGAAACTATTGAAATAAATGTTAAACAAAGAGAAAATACAAATAAAGTGATATTCCTTTGATAATGATCGCCAAACATGAATCTTCAATGTAATCAGAAAACTTTGAATTTTCACTACCTGTATTCTCTGAAATCAATGCTTTGGTTGTCATGGCCCTTCACTTTCTTCTTCAAAATACAATCAACATTATTTGTTTTAACATACATGTGGAAAAAAGTGAATGAATAAATAATATGAATTAGTGAGTTAGCAATTAAGCCTGGGAAAGTCTATCATAATGGTTTCTGGTTGTTCGATGAAAGAACTTTTTAAAAATAAAAACTCCAAACGCCGCATTTTAAGGAGTAGGATAAAATTAAAGATGCGTACTGAACCAACCGACTGACCGACAGACCGCTCAACTATTGCGAATGTCTGAGAAACATTAGCGAGGTTTCGCAAACTTACGAAATACGAAAACGGATACGTCACACTCCAATTTTTGAAAGTTGCTAAATGTGTTCAAAAATATATCAAATTTTCTACCTATGAATTGCTGATGATCGTCGTAAAATACTGACCAACTGTGACAGATATTTAAGATGTTCTATTCAAATGTTTACACAAATGTATGACGTATCCGTTTTCGTATTCGTATGTCGTAAATCTGCGAAACCTCCTTCCAAAATCCATCAAAATTAAATTTCTGTAGAAATTTACATGTTTAGTTACACATAATTTTATTCTTGAGTACAATAAAGCAAATAATTATGGAACTCTTTCAGGATTATTCATCTGCTTTATCTTTTAGATCCACCCCCAAAAATCAAATTCTATACTTATTTTTCATTTTGTCTTTGTTTTGAAGTAATATAATGACATAAACATCAGCATTATATTTATGAATTTGAATACAAAGTGACATATATAGAATATTTTATATTTTGTTGCTGACAACACAGAATTTTGAAAGGAATGGGTCTTTATAAATTTGACACGGCCAACTTTACATTGAAGAAAAACATAATGCAGGGGCGGGTCACGGCGCAGGGAGCGTGTTTCCCCTTTTGGACCTGAACTCGACTCCATCGGGGCACTCGGCAGCTTTCAAACATCAGCCTAACCCACGGCTACTCCCTTTCAGAAAAATGGTTAAAGTTTGACGAAAATGACCGAACAATGGATCGCTCAACTGTCCGACCAATCGTAGCGGTGATGATGACGATGATGATGATGATGATGATGATTTATTTAAGTGTCAGGTTGTAAGATACAAAAATAAAAAGGGTTTAAGCTTCCACTAGCCAAATAGCCAAATCCTATACCAAAGTTGAATTTGGCTAATTTTTTAAATTCCAGATTAGCCAAATAACTAATGAATTTTAACTTAAACTTTTTATAAAGCATTATTTTGATAGGCTCATCAAACTTGAATTTGGCTATTCGATTTAAAGCTAAAAAAATATATCTTCCAGCTTAATCACTGACTGATATATAGTGTACCAAATTCTAACTTTGATGTGCACCGTAGCATTTGAAAATTCTTATCTAACAATTAGGCCTACACTATTCAAAAGTGTAATCATTGTGATTGTTTAAAGGGTAAAACAATGTGTGATTTTATTATCGCTTCTGGGAGAAGTTTGTGTAAACTTAATATCTAATTTATTTTTATTTTATTTTTATTTTGTTTTATTTCGTGTCACATCCAACATCAAGTTAACTCGCCACATACAGGATGAGAACTACGCTATGCTTTCTGAACCAAGTCTCATTATGAGGCTTAGGGAGTTGCGTTGTTATGTCGTGGGAACCAACCTAGCGTTCGGCCAGGTTTGAACCCAGGACCTCGGGGTTGGAAGGCAAGCATGCTACCATCAAGCTACAGCGCTACTCCAATAAAAAAAGAACATCTGCGACAGAAGCAATATAAATCACACATAAAATATGAACCTAATGATAGTTTAACTGTTAGATACACCTAATTTTAAAATGCTGTGAAAAACATGAAAGGTATAATTTGGTGCAAAATCTATGGATTTTATTTTTGTATTTTGATGCCGATAATATGTGAATTAGTTTAGTACTGTATTTAGGCATGTGATACGTTGAGACGATCGCGTTTAGAATGGCCACATGATAACAATCCATGTTTTTCTTTATAGATATTTTAAAACTGTGTTCATATATTATAGGCAATTAGTCTACTGTACTTTACATTTGAGGAACTGATTTTTCGACACGTCGAAACTTTAGAGGGCCCTTGATTATTTTAAAACAATTATTTCATCTCGGGCTAGAACTTTTTTTTCTTAACTTCGGAAAAGTTAGAGGGCATTTTGATTATTTTTTTCAATTTACAATTGAGGTATATCACGGAAAAACCACCGCTTACGATATTTTTCAATAAACTCATTTGCGACAACCTGGTGGTTTTCCATTATTCAATAAATTCAGGTTCGTCTAGAGGAACTGTTTTTTTTTTAGAAACTTTAGAAAAGTTAGAGGGCGTTTGACAAGTATTAGCTCTGGCTAGAGGAATTATATTACTATTTTGATTTCGTCAGCCTTCGTCACATACACGTAAGTTAAATATTAATAATAATAATAATAATAATAACTGTTTTATAATTATTGTATTTTTAATAATAATAAATGTCGCATTTATATAGCGCTTATTGCCAAGGCCTCTAAGTGCTTCACAATTATTACCCTAGTCATTGGGACAAACACCTATGGAATACAATCCATTCCATAATGTTGCAGCCGTAATAACATTGTTTTGTCATACAAATTATTTACATAATTTCACATATATTTTATGTTGTCGAAATATTCGATTTGGATTAATTTTACTTTCATTTATTGATAAATTTGAAACTTCTATGAAAGATTGGGGCGCAATTTTGACGTAGCAACCAGCAGAAACAGCGTTAGAACGTACTACGTTGATTTGTTGGATTCCGAAATAGAGTAGGCGCTTACATGGAACTGCACTTCTAGGCTATATCAATATCTAGCAGTAAATAATAAATCTATATGTTTTTAGACGCGGAAAGCGTCTCTGTAAGCAGCTTTTCAAAAATGTCTGTCTGTCTGTCGATCTTGTCCCGCACGTTTGTGACTATTTGCGTTTTGTCCTTTCCATAATTTCTAATAACCGGCATTGTATTGGTGCCACTTTATAATTATTATTGGCTAATGCGAGTGAAAAATCTAATAATTAAATGAGTCTAGTCATGACAAAACCAACAGGTTGTCGCACAGGAAGTTATTGAGAAATAAGCCAATAAACAACAGGAAATATAATACAAGAACAATTTGTGTATCCTTTGTTCAATAACTTCAGTTATGCATGTCCGATTTTGAAAACTGACCCATCATTTTAAAGCTTACGAGAAGGGAAACATGGTTGTAAAAATAACTCAATTTTCAATTTTCCTACAACTTGGTGGTTTTACCGTGTCATGGCTTAAATGGATGTTTATTGTGAATTCTGTTAATGCGTGTGAACAAATATGCATGCGTGTCCAAAATAGGTCCCCATGAGTGAGACTCATTTGCGTAAAGTGAATACTTGTTATAAAACTTAGACTCTCGGTATGACTGTCTGTCATCCCATTACTTATTCAGTCGGTTTGTTTTTTTGTGGTCAGTATACGTCCACATTGCGACCGTGTATGCCTAATTAAAAAAAAAACAACGTTGTGGGTAACAGGTCGAATCTGATTAGAATGTTGTTCTTGTAGGCCTAGTTTAAATATCCTGTTGCTTCCCATTATCAACATGCTAGTAATATTGTTTAAATAGTTTCTTGGTACTGTCGGAATGCCGTATCGATAACTGATGACTACACCAACATTTTCTGGTTACTAGACTCCGAATGCGATAGCAAGAAGGAAAGTTAGATTCTATATTGATTTTATGACAAAAGAGGTCAGAAAACAAATGAAATTAGATAACACCAAATACAGTAGGTTTGATCTTATTAAAAACAATGTAGATATAGTAGAGATGTAATACAGGGGCATCTACATTAGTGAGTTTAGATTGAAGTATTAATGATAGGCATTATTACCGTAACATTCTACAAACAGAGAAGACTACTTCGACCGTGAGTGCGGCACCAATGTATTGCTATGCGGAGGTCATGTTTGATCTACACTTAATTGTATCAACACTTGACTTTATACTTGATGTCCAAATCTAAAGCAGAACATAGCAGATAACATCAACTAACTAGTCGGTTAAACTTCACCAATTAGTGCGGAAAATGGAATTAACTGACGATCTTTAGGCCTACGTCCTTTGCAGAAGTATCGATAAGGTAAGAATTAATGTTATTATTTACCTAACTTACTTCAACCTTCAAATCTTAAAAAAATAACTCATTTGTAACTCCACATGATTTATCAAGACATCATAGGTACGAACTGAACTCTAAATAAACAGAAAAAAACATACCAGCTTTGAAACAACTTAAGATTGTCTGCTAGTCTCGGGGCTATTTTAGTTTGTCTCTTATAAAAGTATTTCTGTGCTTCTCTTCGAATCGAATAACCTAAATTTTAGTAGTCCAAATCCAGTTTCATTGATTGTTATCATATATTTCTTCTGCTTTCAATGTCAAAAAGGACGGCGATATAGTTCTGGCAAAATTCGCTGCTTTTTACTTTCTCGAACAACTCAATTTTCTTAAAGTTCACTCATTTTTATTATCTATTCATTTATTTACAGTCCATGATACTCTTTTCAACTCACGGTCCTCTTTTCTTCTCTAGAGAATGTCAAATTCTTCTAACCATTCTGTCTTACTGTGTGTCACAAAAACCATATCTGTTTATATTACCCATGTTCTGCAACAAACATTTCCTGATCACCTCTGAATTCTCAACACCTCCTCATTACTTCATTTTTATTTTGCTGCAGATTCTATTAAAGATGGCAGCCTATACTCCTTCTGGATTACCAGTATGGTACAATCGCTATTTTATTGCAAGAGAAAACCAGCGTCGATGCGAGATCGAAGTTAACACCCTTAGAAAGGAACTCATTCCAGCCTATCAACACACAATCTCTAGAAGTCTAGAACAGTACAAGTCAGAATTGAGGTCAGGAAAGTTCACAATAAACAGCAACGATGAACGAATTCGACTACAAAGAATTCGAAAACCAAATTTAACTTTCTCCGATCATGGAATTGAAACTGATAAATCTTTTGACGATTTATCAAAACGAGAGGTTTCAAGTTTAAGTGAATTTTCCACTAGAAATCAACGGGCATCAAATATAATACTCCCACCAATAGAAAGATCTTTCACTTACCTGTCTACTAAGAAGATAGTGCGGCAAAAGAAGAACGAAATAAGTAGGCCTAATTTTCAAGTTAAAGAACACAGAACTAGGGATGGGACATCACGCATAACCATTGAGAGGCCAATTGATCATAGGTTTATTGGATACACACCACCAGAGCACATGTGGCCTAGAATGCAAAGGCAAATATGGAAGGATATGTGTAAGTCAAAAGAAGACAAAGACAGATCGAAAGAAAAAAAAAATAACATGTATAATAGTTCCGACAACCTAAATGTACAAAAACTGAATTTAAGTGTAAAGAAATTAAAATCATAATAAGATAGGGCCTATGTAAAATATTCTGGAGCAGCAGGGATGAAGAATAACAAAAAAAAACATCGTTTCAGCGGTTAATTCCATCTCTAGATTTATTTATTTTTATTCAATGTTCTGCGTTATCATTTGACATAGTCGATATAAACAAGGGAACAGTGAAATATAGTTTGCCTTGCTCTAAACATCGTAGACTTGAATAAAAGAAAAAAAAAAGAAGAAAATGTGAGGTCTCACTACAAAATGAGTTTCATCGTAGGTGAGATGAAATTGAGATAATCACCAAAATATGTCTAGAGTCAAATTATTTAGAAATTTAGTTTTAATCATTTGTGAGTATTATGGTACTTATATTAAATTATTATATATTTTTAGGTCACTTTTTTATGTGGGAAAGTGCCTTCATGCAGATTTTCTTAAATTCAGCCATTTAATTGTTTATTTTTCAATTGCTTTATTTCGGGTAGTTTTATCAAAATCATGTTTTCATAATGAAAACTTGAAATGCTCATATTTTAGATCTACTTATCCAATAAATGTCATTTAAAATGTAGATTAGGGCATATAATGTGCTCTAATAGAAGTTAGCAATATCTAAATTTTAGATTCTCCTACAATGAGACTCATTTTGTGGTGAGGCCTCACATATTAGACCACGTTGGCACATAGTCTCTCTGGTTGTACGTTTTTATTTTCAAGTTCCATGTTTATGTTTCCATAATAGGACATTTAAAACACATAAATTGAAACGATTTAACTATTAACAAACCAACAATTTATGTTTAACTTAAGGGTTTTATTAATTTAAATTAATGTTGGTCATGCCCATAATTTTAATAATAATAATGTTGTTGAAACCAATGATTTTAATAATTTAGTGTCATCATCCTAATCAATACGGTATTATAACATTATCAATAACGAACATCCCCACCATCGTCATCACGAATGATCCACGAGGTACGCCCCTATGCCATGTAAAGACAATTATAACACCAATAACAATACAGTATATAACTGAAGTCATAATTCATATACTTTATTTAAACGACATATATTAATGATTAATAATAATTAAAAACAAATATTTCCTAAGAAATAAAAACCGTTTCGTAAACTTGAGAATCAGAAAATAACCCACCAAGTAACCAAAATATTTTAACAAAATTCCAGTTACTGTATATTTTATATCATCGGAGAATTTTAATTCAAGTTAATGTTGAACTAAAGATGTACTTCCTGAATTATAATATACGCCCTCAACAGTGGAAAGATTAAAAGAATCCAAAGTGATGGCTAGTAATAAGTCTTAATTGTATTTCGATCTATTTTAGATGTCGTGTTCGTATATTAATTTCAATTAACAATTTCTCGGTTTCACGCCGCGAAATTTTCGCTGCGGAGCATGCGAGGGCATAAGAGATTCACTCTACGAACATGCACAGAATGCCATGTAGAGTAATTCATTGCAAAGTCATACTGGGTTGTGGAATCCAAAAATAAAGAAATACCAGCAGTCGAAGCGTCTTCATTGATTGAAAGTCAAATCCAAAGACAACTGTATGTGTTATTCTTCAGTACAGCTCAAATTATAAGGATTTTACTGCAGTAAAAGGAGCAGTAGTTTTCTCACTTGGATTCTTTTACAATTTCGATGACTTTATTATTGACCTCATTTGAATATGACCTCTTTCATCTGTTAATATATAATGTCTACAGTGGGTTTATTCAATAAAGGAAAATCATTTTGCACTATTCCAACCCTTGTCATATCCAAAATAAACATTTATGGGAAATGGCTTTGTGATTCTAAAACTATTATGGGGATTTCCTATTATTTTTTGTGTATTTTGCGTTCAATAAGAAAAACATATTAGAAGTTTGAACTAAACAAAGGCTGTAAAAGTGTAAATGCATTACTAATGATAGGCCCTACATTTGTTGTGTTGTAGACTTTAATTTCATCATGATAAAGGTTAAATTTGTCTAAATATTTGTTATTCAGATGGAATTATAATAAGAATAATTATAACTCTGTCCGGATTAGCGGTTACAAATTATCAAACGAAAATTAGGAGAAAAATTAAATGAGGGTCTTTTCCAACTAAGTGTTTAGATAAAGGTATACTCACATTTTGGAAACATGCTGCCATAAAATTAGTTGCAAAATTAACTGTTAAAAATACCTTAAAAAGGAATCAGCTTAAAAAAACTAAAAAATGAACACCTTGACAATAACAAATTATCTTATAAAAGACACTGTTCAAATTAATTATAGTAAAGGACGCATTCCTTCCCAAAACATGTCACAAAAATTTCAATTCGTTGGAAGTTCACCTGTTTATTATTTCTAGAATAATAAGCATGTTTAGTTAACTGTATACTTTTTTTGTGAGATCGTCCAGCCTTTATTTCACATAAACAATGCTGCTTTTTTAGCTTTATTCTCGACTAGAAAACAGTTAATTCTTACTGTGGCCTAGACGATTTCGTTGATAATTTCCAGTTGAAAAGGTAGTAGACTGTAGATCGTGTCCGCGCGGATGTCACCAGGCTATTATCTCCATTGTAGGTTTGCACATGGTACGCACTTCGCACATATAGCTCGCCGGTGGTTACTAGATTTAGACTGTTCACAGAAGCAAAGGAAATACAGATTCATCCGCCTTATGTTTAGTATTCACCTAAAATTCCATATTAATTTTTTTCATTTTGTTCAATGATGTGGATGTAATAAAATGGCATAAAAATGGTGGATCAGTATTATATTTATAAATTTTAATACAACAAAGTAAAAAGAATAAAGTTTTTGACAAAATAGAACTTTGGAAGGAATGGGTCTCACAGGTAAACAGTGCATTCTAAGAATATGCAGCAATCATATCACTTAAAGGGCTCGTTCACCCAAAAATTACTATTCATTATATGTTTTAGTTAATAATAAAAAGTATATTCAGCCCTATTTGGGAATTTTTAGAATTTTTTTTCCCATTGAGTCTCATGAATTAAAAAATAATAAAAATAAACGCTAGATTTCATCCCTATTCTTTTACACATAAATAGCAAAGTGGGTATTTTTTTTATTATCATACAAAAATGGCTACTTTACACTAGATAAAACATCAGAAATGAACAATTTTGGTTAAAACACACAAGAATAGTATTTTTCTATATATTTTTAGAATGACTGTTGATTTTTTGCAATTTGTTTAAAATGCCCCTCTTTCAGGCCATTTGTATGTAAAAGAATAGGGATTCTATCTTGTAATTTGAACTATCCCTCACTTAGCAATTTTCGTCTATTTGACCAGTAATTATGATAGGTAAAATGAATCGTAAAAATTAATAAACAGGGCTGAATATACTTTTTTATGATAAACTAAAACATATGGGGCAAGACATGGCAAAATCACCAAATTGCCGCAAAATTACAAAATAGAGATTATTATAAACCTATTCAGCATTTCATAAGCTTTAAAATGAGGGTTCATTTGTCAAATTCGGACATCTATGACCAATGTTATGGAACAAACTACACAACATTTTCCCTTGTATTTGTTTATGTTTCCTGTTGCTTTTATCTCAATACCTTCCTGTGCGACAACTTGGTGGTTTTGCCATGCCTTGCCGCATATAAGGAAGATATTTTTTGGTGGACCTGCCCTTTAAGGTAGATGTCACTAAAACTATTGTCTGCTTTTTTAAAATGAAGATGAATTTTGAATGTATAAGTATGTATAAGTATACGGATCTACCACAACATTGGCTAATAACTAGCCTGTCTCACAGGCCTTACGGTCTGGGTTATTCACTTTTATTGCTAGATCTGTTTAAGGCACTATAGACGTCCCATAATCACTTATTTGAGTTTAGCCGACGGCTAAACTAAAATAAGTCAGTATGGGATGTCAATAGCGCCTTGAATACACCAGATCGTATAAGACCTGTGAGACAGGCTAGCTAATAACATACCTAAAGCTCAATCCAGACTATCAAATTTTCTTTGACAAAAAATTGATATGCCTATGGTCATGATGATGTCACACCATGACCATATATAGAAATATCGTTACCATATATAGGTAATATAGGTACCATCAAAGTTTTTTGTCAAATCAATTTGATAGTATGGATTGAGCTTTACGTTGGATTTAGAATAATACTTTAGGAACGGACTCGACGTACGACAAACATGATACAAAAGTAAATACAGTATACCGATTGTAAAACCAATACAGAATTATTACAACTCTTTCAAATTTAACTACAATATAATAATTATAAAAACATATCTTTCTTATATCCACATAAAATATAAACATTGCTTACAGGGTCGGATTACTTTCGAGAAGTAAAACATATCAATATTATTATCATTGTTTATAAAACGAAAAATATTCAGCAATCATAAGACAACCTTACCACGCTCCTGAGGCCATTTCTGGAAAAATCTAAAGACCAAAATTTCCTAGGGGAACACGCCCCGAACGCCCTAAAACTTTGATTCTCTACCGCACCCTCCCATTCCGACCCACCCCCTTTCCAATTGACTGCATCCGCCCCTGGCTGATATACGATTGTACGTAATACAGGTTAATCTTTTAAAACACCTTCGTCGTAAGGTCGACAATCTCGTTAAAAGTGTGGGTTTTGAAAACAAAAATATAAGGAAAACAATTATGAAATTCTCTGAGGGACTTTCAGTATACCTTTCACTTACCAGTTGAGGAGTGACGAGTATTTGGAAAGGGCGAAAAAAATCGATTGCTTGTGAGCACCTAATTTTAAAAGCTGTATTAATCAGACGAATTACTTAAACAAGTGATTCGAAATGAATTCGACCAGGGAACAGTTGTAATTTAACTGTTCCCTGATTCGACGAACTAGAGTGGCCTGCCCATGACTGTACCGTTAATTCAAATCTCACAATTTGAAATAAAATAATAAAAATACAAAATATAAAATATTTCTATATGCATTAACGAATGGTCAATGCGTTGTTTCGTTTTCAAACTTGATTCTCGAACCATGTCCATATTAAATAGATAGGCATAGTTTAATAATAATCTTAATGATTAGATATTTTAAAATAAAAATAAACAATTGCATTGATAGTACGGCACTTACAGTATACAAATATACGTTGCCTTGAGAGTTTCTGGTTAAAACTATGGGCAGAGGTGCCTTCAATATTCACTTAGAGAAACAGCCCCTAAGTGAATATTATCAGGGAAAAGTTAAATTACTAGTACTAATTGGAGGCACAGAGGCTCACGGTTTTAACAAAAAACTCGAAATTAGGCAACATGTATTTGTTTTATATTCTACATCAAACATAAAGACGAATGGCTTAGGCTAGGGCCTACCTTTCCCGCAAGTTCTGGGAGGTGCGGTCGAGTGACCTTCGAAACTTGCTTCCTAAAAAATTATATTCAACACTTCACAGAATTATCGGAAAACGGACTTTAGATATTTTATTTGATTTTGGGTGCTTGCACTGTCGACTGAATTGGTAAATTCGTCCATACCGTCGTCAGTTAACTGATCGAAACACCGAGGCTAGTTCTAGGCCGCCTGGCAGCAGGCTACGTTTACTGGTGTGGGCTACCAACTTGAAAATTTGTAAACATCACAAATATCAGTGACGTCACTTTACGAAAAAGTATACTAAATAGCAAAGTGACGTTATAAAAGTGACGTCACTTTTGATAAATAATATAGTATTTTACTATAGCATATTGGAATAGTAGAAATATTTTTATTCACGTGGCGCTCTTTTCAACCAATCAGTGCAGATTAAATGTTTGATGTAGAATAGAATACTTTTTAAAATTTAATAATTCTCAATTTGATAGTACGGAATAATAGCATTTATTTTAGATACTCTGTATTTACGTTTTTTTAAATAATTTGTATTGTTTCCATTCAATTCAATCCAGGCAATAATGATTCATATACCCTTACGCAACTCTTGAAATCCAAAAAAATTCGACGCATTGTCAAGCACCCTCAAACTTACATTAAGAAATAAATATTTATTTTTTGAGAAGTTACATATGGTAAACATTATAATATACAGTATAACTATTTATAAATTTGGCACTTTCGACATTGAAAATTTCTTTAAACAAGTGTGTACAATAGTTTCAAAATGTCTTGATAAATTCAGCATTTGAACTTACATCGTATACTATGTTTAGTTGGCTATGCATACACTGTTTGAGTTTTTTCAACGGTGAAATGTGTTCATTGGAAAGTGTGTGGGACACTGCGTGTGTAGTGCTGAAAATAAGAGCTTAATGGTTCTTTTCAGAGCAACAGTACACACGTGGTCTGAAAAATTTACATATTTAACTATTGAATATGCATCGCATAGGCCATAATTAGATACCTCAGCATATACGAACAAGTTGTAAAAGTGTTTATGTTTTAGATTAGACTCAATCTGCGATGTTACATAGAGTTTCAAGCCGTAGGCAAAGGTTCGCCTTTTCACATAGCTTGACATTAAGACTTATTAAGCCACTAGCTGTGTGCAGTGGTGGCGCCAGTAGGGGGGGGAGGCCCCCCCCCGTCAGGGAAGGCTGGCCCCCCGTCGGGGAAGATTGACCACTTTCGTCGAGGAAAAGAAAAATCAAAATATTGTATAAGTAACCCCAAAAATTGAAAATACACATGAAACGGGCCAAAAAGAGGAAAATAACGTTTTTTTTTTTGCTCATCAAAACCAAAAGGGTAACCACGCCCACCCGGACTTCCCTCCCTGTCGGG
>JAOTQE010055835.1:0-19881 GCA_025631205.1 Nesometra sesokonis
TGGTTTCGTCCAATCAGAAAACAGTATTTTGATGACGTCGTACAGTTATGAAAATATGTCCATTGTATTCTACGGGTCTGAAAACCCCTTGATTGTTAGCTACAATAACTTTTTTCGAGCGTTTTGAATGAGTATTTAATTTTGGCACAGTTTGAGTCCATTCTGGCCCACTGTGCGGTAGTTACAACATTAGAGCCTATTAATACACAGAATATAAATAAAATATTATTCTGTATAACAAATTAGATAGTTTGTCGAAAAATTGTATTATTATTATAACTTCATGATTATAATGTTAACTGGTCCAAAAATAAAAGAATTGTACGCTAGGTTTATACTCATCACATATATTTAAACAAAATCCAGCTTTATCCAACCTCGTCACGGCATGGGACAAATTGGCAAAAGCAAAAGTAAATTCAAATCTGAAAGCGAATTGATGAATTGGTATTGGCGTGGTTGACAGTCTGGTTTTTTATTTTGTTTTTTTTTTCTCTCTCATTTAAAAAGACAATTAGAAGTCCATTAGAGTTGTGCTGTTGTCGTAATAGCAAAATGATAATAACACGACGACAGATCATACCGTATACGATCATTGTTGCCGAATAGCAAAATGATAATAACATCACGACGACAGATCATACCGTACACTATCATTGCTGCCGAATAGCAAAATGATAATAACATGACGACAGATCATACCGTATACGATCATTGCTGCCGAATAGCAAAATGATAATAACACGACGACAGATCATACCGTATACGATTATTGCTGCCGAATAGCAAAATGATAATAACATCACGACGACAGATCATACCGTATACTATCATTCCTGCCGAATAGCAAAATGATAATAAGACGACGACAGATCATACCGTACACGATCATTGCTGCCGAATAGCAAAATGATAATAAGACGACGACAGATCATACCGTATACGATCATTGCTGCCGAATAGCAAAATGATAATAACACGACGACAGATCATACCGTATACGATCATTCCTGCCGAATAGCAAAATGATAATAACACGACGACAGATCATACCGTATAAGATATCATACCGTATACGATCATTGCTGCCGAATACCAAAATGATAATAAGACGACGACAGATCATACCGTATACGATCATTGCTGCCGAATAGAAGAATGATCCATTTTACTGCGCGTCATAATTCTGAATAAAATGACACAAGCAAATTCCGATACATCATAATAATGTCATGTTAATAATGTTATTTTATACTAATGTTATGCACTCTTCGTCTGTTAATGTTTATATTTCATAAATACGAATTTATAAAGATAGGCAAGAGTGATGTAACAAGTTATGTTGTTACCAGGAACCAAACAATAATGTTTATTGCAAAAAGTATATTGTTCAGGTAATTTTTTCAAAGCAAAATTTTATGTAATACCATGAACAATTTACCAAAAACAAATTATTCAAATTATCATCTTATTGAAAGAAAACGATAAATATATTATACTTAATTATGTTTGCAATAGTATGTTCCTTGAATCAGGTATAATAATCTGCTGTTGACGTTTTATTATATTTATCGATATTCCTTTTTAAATAAAATCATTCTTCGTTATCTCCACTTCCTCACTCTTCCTCACTCATAAAGGCCATGTTTGTGGCTTATGAGATTAGATTCATCTAACCCAACCTATCCGAACCTACCCAAAACTGAACATACTGGAAAACACTTCCCATCATTCTTTGCCATTTCCGCTTTCTTCCTAGACCTGTTTGAGTGCTTAGTAAATCAGCTTAACCTAACCAAATCTCTCCAAACCTGGTCAAAACACTTTCACTACTCAATATTCAAGTAGTTCATTGCCACATTTTTTTTCTCCCGTATATTTCCTCCATTTCCTCTTCTTTCCTTATTTTATTTTCTATAATTTCAAGTTATTTAGGTGTAATAATAGTACACATTTAAAGAACTATTCATTTTAGTTTTGGAACTTTTTTATTTATAAAATTTTACCCAAATTGTTAATCAATGCTAGGAAATGGATATTCAATTAAATTCAATTGACATTTATTGACCATCATAAAAACAAATTATAATGCAACCAAAAAAGAGGCACAATATGGTTGTCAAGGAGCTACATACAGGTCAGGTGACCTGTCCTGTAGATAAAGAACAAAAATAATTGTGACTTAATTAAATTCAAAGTGTATAAATGCTTATTTAACTCCATGTGGTAGCTTCACTAACTCCAGTGTCTTTCTTATATTCGCATGGTTAACTGTTATTTTACGTTACAATAGGCCAACATATTTTCTATCAATACTTTTCAAAACCGTACCATTCATATAGGGATGTTACATGCATGGATCTGATCACAATTTGAAAAACAGTTTTTCCTCTTGTTATAGGCCTATTTTCATTTACAACCATCAACTAGTACATATATAACATTCTGGATTTAAGTCGATTTTAAATAGCTTTAGAGACTTTATAAATCTTATGTCGCTACTTAGACTACTCCAGTCCCGGTCCCTGTCGGAAGAGAGACCTATTGTTAATCTAGATAATGTGTCAAGGTAAACAGGTACAGACTTGAGGTTATAGAGGCAGATTCCGTACGATTTTCAGGGGCGTAGCCAGAGTTAAAAAACTGACGAGGCGAAGTTTGGGCTCACGCATGTCAGAAGAAGAGTTCCCCTTAAAAGGCCAAATTTGGACAATTTCAGACGAGGCGACAGCCTCGTCTGCCTCATGCTGGCTACGGCACTGATTTTTACAAAATATATCACAGATATATGGTCAATCACCTTACGAGAATTAACACTGTAAAAGGGGGTAGCACCTTTAATTTGTTTATATCATAGATGTTGAGAATATTGAACTTTTTAAAAAGCGGTTGGAAACTTTGCCTATGCTCAGAGGAAATTATCATTCTACATGCACGTTTTTGTAATTTATGGAGTGGTACAATATTTGTCTTGTAGTCGTTTCCCCTTATACAATTTCCACACTGTAAGTATGGTAGAACTACCATTGTTCCTTGTTTGTTTATTTTTAAAATTTCCATATAATCTCATATAAATTATAGAACATTTGTGTAAATTGGTATACGGTATGTCTAGTTTTATTTTGAAAATAAAAGTTACCGTATCTTATATATATACGTCTAGGACTAGGTTAGATGTTTTTTTTTTTATTTTTTCCTTTATTTTCTTTATATAGTATTCTATTCAACGTAATTTAATTCATGTATTCATAGTTTCTAACAACAGTACTATTAAGAATCGACCTGATACTTAGAAACAGACGATTCCAATACAATATTAGACCCCTTTACATTATTTAATTTCCTTCGGTTTACAGACTCCAGCTATTTGTTTGTTTTAATGTAATTACATTTAGGAAATATTTGTTTAACTTTGTAAAATGGATTGCAAAGACGACACCTAATAGACACCCATCGACATTACTTATCACCATCCCGTGGGGGCGTTTTCTCATCAACAATATAATTATATTTCGCATTTGCAATTTGAATTTCAAATTCATTAACGAAACACGTATTGATTCAAAACGGATTAGGCAAAACATATATATCTATTTTTTAGTATTCTAATGTATAAATGTTGTCAATCTTAAGAAATGAATTTATTCAGAATGTGCGTTCGAAGCTTTATTGTGTCAACACGTAATAGGGCAAGCAGACGACACATATTTGAATGTTGAACATGCGCGCGTCCTTCTTACATGAAAACAAATTTATATAGGTTTTGCACATGCGTACCTGTCAAATATAAGCAAACATTGCATAGTATAATGAAATAAAATAACATTCGAAGGCTAGAATTAGTCAGTGAATTGTAATAACTGACCATTCCTTTAGTGAAATCAACTATGTTAGTCTCCTTCTCAATGAACTCACATACAAAATTTTCATCTAAAATTTTCAAACTATACTAGATCATGAAGGAATGATCAGATTTCCTCCCAGGCTAGACACACCTCTTTGCCTAATGTTACATTGGGTGAAGTCTGTAATATTGCAAGATTCCTCTAATATTTTATATCTAATTTTAATGTTCTGAGGCTCAATCCAAAATCCACAGATGTTACTGTGAATACCACAGGTAAAAATTACAGTTGAGGCGTGTTGAAAATTTTGACTGTCCCAATGGTTTTCTAGCAGGTTTGGTCAAACTGGGTTTTCAACTGATTTTCTCAACTGGTCAAACTGGTTTTTCAACTGGTAAAACTGGTTTTCCAACTGGTCAAACTGGTTTTCCAACTGGTCAAACTGATTTTCAAACTGGTCAAACTGGTTTTTCAACTGACAAACTGGTTTTCTAGCTGGTCAAACTGGTTTTCCAACGGGTCAAACCGGTTTTCCAAAAGGTCAAAACTGGTTTTCCAACTGGTAAAACTTGTTTTCCACCTGGTCAAACTTGTTTTCCAACTGGTCAGCTGTTTTTAACTGGTCTTATTGTTTTTTGCCAAAATTGTCTTGATTCGTGTTCAATTAGTCCAATTGTTTTTTTTTATTATTATTCACATTAAGACATGTTGTTAATGGAATCCAGACTCTCCTATCCACAAAACAAAAAACTTACGACAGGAACCGCAATAAAATAAAAATGTATGTAACACATCGATGCTAAATGTAACGACTAAAACATTTTTTTTTCAACTTTTAGGGGGCAAATGGAGGAAGATTTTATGGATAAACTTCTGTTAACAAATGCTGTCATAAGGCACGATGGACTTGTAAGAATCGCCAGTAAACCGTTTATTGTACATAGTATATGTCTATTGAACATAACACATTTTCCATTTGACTACCATGAATGTGATTTAAAGTTTGGCTCATGGACATATGATCAACAATATTTGGATTTGTTTAACGCCACCGCTGCTCCTATCATTTTTGAACTAATGGAAAATGAACAGTGGAAACTGCTTGATACGCACTTCCAGCGCAATATAAAATCATACGTCTGCTGCCCGGATGTAAAATATGTTGACGTCACGTGTAAGATAAAACTTCGTCGTAAACCTCTTTATTATATATATAATCTGGTAATGCCAATATTTCTGTTATCTGGTTTATCGATGGTTGGTTTCTGGATGCCATACAGTGTTGCAGTTGTCAAGGCGTCTCTAAGTGTAACATTGATATTATGTTTAAATGTATTCATGTTAATAGTAGCAGAAACAATGCCACGAACATCTGACCATTTTCCTTTAATAGGTGAGTATAATTTATTCATATACTTACAAACAAAAATCCTAACGATAATAAAGCTGCCCACTAATTTAAAGAAAACAATAATCTTTCTAACGTGTTCTTTCTATTTACATTACGCATTTCGAGATATTTGAATTAATGTTTGGTTATAATTTGTCCTAAATCTTCTTGTCGCTGTACATGTACTACTACTTCTAAAGATTTATTTTTATTTATTTCAACTTGATCTCATGAGGTATGTCTCTAATAGCTACACTACAGTAATCTGACTATGAAGAGGCCTTCTACAGAAAAACTATACGGTACATAAAATACATAAATACAATACATTAAAAATCCAAGTAAATAATAGTTCATTACAGTTAAAATTAATAGACTATATAATAAATAAAATATCCAATGTATCCTAGATATTGTAAACTTCAATAAAAATAATAAACTATATGAAACTATGAAATTCATTATAACATTACTAAGATGCTGGTTAAAATTATTGATTTATTGTTTTTCTGAAGATATTTAATTTGGTTTTAAATAAGAATAAGATATATTGCATTACAAGGAAAAGAGATAAGAAGGAAAGTAGCTCCGTAATAAAATAACTTAAAATATTGTACAAAAAAGAGACCCACAGTTATCCAACGAGTACACATAGTCTCGCGAGATGGGTTTCAAAAGACGACTGAGATAATCAGGTGTACAGCCAGTGGCTCCTTTGAAAGCTAGGCAACCAATTTGAAATGCAATTTTGCTAGAAACATTTACGTTGAGAGTTGAAAGAAGAACGGGTACGAAGGTGGCGGTTACGAATTATTCGCAAGGCACGGTTCTGCAAAGGTTGGATGCGAGTGGAAGCTAATACCATTTGTGCCCCAAAGTGAAAAACAGTAGTTCAATCGTGTTATATAACAAATGATTGGTTTTGGTGTCAGTAAATTCATGAATGCGTTCTAATACAATTTGTTTAATTAATTTAATATCTTTCGTAAATAAATAAATTCTGATTGATTGAACCAATGCAGAAATATTGAATGAAACACAATGGTGTAGATCTCGTTCCTCTGAAGTAATGCATGGTAATTTTACTCTGCAATTATCATTATGCTTATTCGTATCTAAAATCAATCAGTGACCTCAGTCATCATTTATTAAAAATAATACGTGGTCCAATAAACATATATTTGCTAATGTCATTGTATTTTTAAAAGAAAATTGGATTATGTTGCACTAATTAATCGTTAAAAAGGGAAGAAAAATAATCACAGAAATATAATGTTACTCTTGTCTATTTAAAACAATGTTGAAATTTATGTGAAAGTTCTTTGAAGTAAAAACAAAATTAATATGCTTACTTGTAAACGTTTTGTTGACTCTCAGTCAACATCGTCAGTACGATTGTCCACAATCGTACTGACGATGTTGATTGAGCACTTTTTTCATTTAGTAGTTACCAAATCATGTCCGTATTTGTATTTTCCGGATGCTTTAAAATGCTATCTATATTTATTAAGGAATATGGATTGTTTATTTAAGAGAATAATATTCCTCTTTAATTGCGTAGCTTAATGTTTGAACTTTCATGTTTAAGTAAAATATTTTCAGTATGCCTACTTTCAGTTATCCGATCTTAAAGGTATGCTACATAATTTTCAATTTTCTTTGATTCCACATTATCTGTTAATATCCCTTGTAAATAACATAATTTGTTGTTTTTGTTATTGATGGTGGCTAATAATAATAATATTACCAAATACCAATATTGACTAGTGGATAATTGTTATTATATATCCATACTGTTGTGTGTTATCATTATCATCAATTCAATAGCAAGAAATATTTGTGATGTAGTTCAAAAAAGCAATATATACAACCAGGATTAAAAGAGTCTTCGCTTAATGTTGAAGTCGATACTTAAATAATAGCATAGGCCGTCATCTGTCTATAGAGCTTAACGCACATGCGATTGACAGATTGCTTTCTTCAATAGCATCATTAGTCATTATTGTCTGCTATGAAATTCTTCTGGATTATGGCGGGAAATTGATAAACTAACTTCAATTTAACTGTGTCTTGTTTTTTTTTTATTATTTTGTTACAGCCCAGTATTACATTGCAATTATGGTTCTAACATCAATATCCACGGCTATGAACGTGTTAATATTAAATATTGTAGACCGTGGGGAAAACTGTATATCTGAGGTTCCTGATTGGCTGAAGTTGCTAACTTTCGTTTACATGTCTAAAATCGTCGGCATGAAACTGTGTAATTGCGCGTCTGAGAATGATGAAGACGATTTTGAGACAAATAGGTGGAGAAAACAAATACGAAAAAAAACGCGGCATCGTAGTATGGTGAGATCACGTACGTCCTCCAGAAGCTCGCTTGTTACACGGTAAGCTAAACACAGAAAGATTGCCAGACACCACCAAGAGACAGAAACTGTTATGCACGCGTACACAAGCGCGCAAAGGAACGCAGAACGCGCGTGTGTAGTGATTAGCAGGAGCTCGAGCGTACACAGTTTATCTCCACGCGCACCGCTGTACGCGTGCGTACCTATTTGTGCCTCCTTGTGGTGTCACTGATATTATAATCATTGTATCAATATATTATACATTATATCACTATATAATATTGTATGTTTCAAATAGTTATATTATAATGTATATTGTACATTTCAAATCATTCAGTTCAATTATATTTGGACAAATGCTCTATCGAAGGCAATTATTCACACCGACTGAATACTTTTACATCGGATGGGAGCAAGGGCAGAAAGTGGATTAAATATATGTTTAGGTCATGGGAACGTGGTGTCCGACCGATAACTCTACTCATAGATACACTTGTAAACATTCAGCAGTCTTTCGTTTCTTATTCTGATGATTAGGCCTACTCCATATTCTCTGCTTGTTTCCATTACATTCGTCTTTCTGTTGATCCTCATACTATAATTATTTTGTTTGCTGTTTATTACAATTTGCAGGTCCCCCAGAATTTCAAGCATTGTCTGATCGCCTGCATACCTTACTGAATGCAGGCGCAAACCTCAAATTTTGACAACTTCCTCTGTATGAGTAAAAGCCTCAATCATGGCCTCTGCGTAGTTTGGTGACAGAAGGCACGCCTCTTCCCAATGTACACGCTTCTGTGTCTCCAAAAATTCTATGAATTGTAGCTATCTGGTCCATAAATGTTCCTGATCATCCTTCTGCCTTTCCAGTTTATCAGTACGCATTTCAATACTTCAAACAATTTACTCCAATCAATTCAGTCAACCGCCTGCTCATAATCAATAAAGCTGCAGAAGACATGTTTTATGGCCTTTTTTGTGATGAATCTCATGACTGCTATAGGCTCTCTCTTCCCTTTATCCGTCTGCAATTTAAATTGGTCGTCTGAATGTTAGCTTTGTGTTTTAACCTGCTGGCCAGTTTCCTGAGCACTGGAATCTGGCTCTAACTGGAAATCAGACTTCGTCCTTGATTATATAGATGCAATGTGGATAAAGATACCTCTAGATGCAGAACAGACATGTTACCGCAAGTAGGTTTTTTGGCCGCCAAAGTCAAATTGGCCTCCTAACTCAAGCCCCTGGTTTTGTTAAAGATTTGGAAACTAGAGGCGCTTCCGTGCACAAATATTAATCACAGTGTAAGCCTTTTCTGTGTTACATATTATTATATAGACACTTTAAATTTTAATCAAAGTAATCAATATTTGATTACTCACCACACAATCACACACTGCTCGTTGAAAATGTTAATAATAAAATATTAAACAGCAGTCGAACATGGAGCCATGTCTGAATAAATAAAATATAAGTTTTAATTAGAAGAAAGCCCAACTTTAGCGTGGACTTCAAATATTTATAGCTGATACATCCAAAAAGTACAGTAAACCGGTGATTTAGTGGAATTTACCATTCTCATGCTATTGAAGCCTTTTCGTTTTTTTGGAAAATGATGAAGCAAAATGATGATGATGATGATGATGATGACCAATGATTGATTACCAATTTCTAATTTATAATATATTTTATTTTTCATAGGACGGGACATGGTCGTAGCGCAACGCACCTTGTACCACGTGATATGAGCAATGAGCGATGACGATGACAATGATAATGACGACAGCGACGATGACGATGATGATGATGATTGTTACCAATTTCTAATTTATAATCTATTTTATTTTTCATAGGACGGGACATGGTCGTAGCGCAACGCACCTTGTACCACGTGATATGAGCAATTACAGTATGTCTAGCCAGTATGGTATACACGTTCCGACAGCAAGATCAATTGAAGAGCAGAACGCTTTAGAAGAAACCGGAAACTTGGATTCGCACAATTGTATTTATAAACTATATTTGAAACGCATTGCCACACCGGTTGATGATATACTGATAAATATGCGAAGAGCCAGCGAGAAAACGCGTCGCGAAGAACGAATCCTGCGCGATTGGCAACGCGTTGCCGAAGTAATCGATCGTTTTATGTTCCTTATTTACGTTATTAGTACGATTTCTGTCACTGTTGTTTTACTTCTGTTTAATCCAGGAAGATTAAATGTGGACAAAACACTTCCTCCTCCAGTTGAACTTGTCAATACGTCTAGACCTTGGATATGGACAGACGATCTTTAGGGCTCGCTGAAAAAATGTCTTACGTAGTACAGAACCCTTAAAGGAAAACATGGGGAACACATAAGTTGAATTCTAAACAGCATACTGTATTTATAATTTCTAATTTCTTTATTCAAGTACACGTGATTAAACCCATTTCCGGAAGAGGATAACAGAAACTGAAAAAAAAAATATTTCCTGAGAGTTTCTGTGTAGCATCCACATGTTGTACAATGTGTCGTTTTATCCCATTATTTTTGTTTATATTCTATTGACATTAATTTAAACTCATTTACGTGCCGCCTACCTCAGATGAGAACGACAGATCAGCAGATTATGAAGAAAGCGCAGTTGTTAAGTTGATTATTTAATTTTCACAAAACCAGGATTCCGAGTAATTTCCCAAGAATTAAGGTGGTTCCATCACCGGTGTATATTCCGCATATTGATGTTGAGGTGTGTCAGTCTTCTTTCAAGATGTGCCAGCACCTTCAAGTATAATGACAAAAGTTTTTTTCTTCCAAATAGTAAACCTTAAGTTTGGTGGTGGGTGTAAATAAAATAAGTCGGGATAAAACCAGGATAAATTATTCATTTATGACTAGGCTTAGGCCTATTGCGATTAAAGCCACATAATGGTGTGGCATCTATGAAAGATGTTATTAATCGAGTATGAAGAGGGACTGATTCCTGAGTAACATACAAGAGTTGTTCCATTGTATATTGAACTCTTAATACTGGTGTTGTTATAGGATCTTAATGGGCATTCCTTTCAAAATCTACCAAAAAAATTAAATTTATTTGGAAATTTACCTGTTTATTATTTTTAAAATAATAAACGTGGTTAGTTTGCATACCTCTTTAGATTCATGCTCAAGTAGAAAAACAGATAAACGTTATTGAACTCCTTTAGGCTAGATTTTATTGATATTGCCCCGTTGCTAAGCTAGACACTTTTCGCTGAAATACGTTAACTTTAACTTTAACGGATGACGTAATAATTTATTCATAAGTGGGAGGAGTTGCGTTAACAACTACGGTAATAGGTAGATTTCGTCGCCGAACCTTAACGTTAACTTTAATCTTAGCACCGCGATAAGCTCCACCCCTTTTGTAAACAAATCGAAATGCGCATGTGCTGGACTTACGTAAAACGTATACACTAACGTTCTGCCGAGCACGTTAAATCTATAAATTACCGTAGTTCTTAACGCAACTCCTCCCACTTATGAATAAATTAAGACGTCATCCGTTAAAGTTAAAGTTTTTCGGCGAGAAGTACCTAATTTCCAGATTTAACGTGCTCGTCAGAACGTTAGTTACGTTTTACGTAAGTCCGGCTTATGCGAATTTCGATTTGTTTACAAAAGGGGCGGAGCTAATGCTATGCATGATGGGTACTAAGGTTAACGTTAACGTTGACGTGTTTCGGCGAAATCTACCTACTGTAGGTTATAGATATTATCCGAGTGCATGTTACGCAAGCTTTTCTCCCATTGATCTCTCCACAGTAAGGGCCGTTTTTGCACGCGACACATACGCGCACAAACGCTAGCTCGTCCTTGGTTACTTGAGTGAGGTTTCGCAAATTTACGAAATATGAAAACGAAAACGGATACTTCCATTTTTGAAAAGTGCTAAATGTTTTGAAAAATATGTAATAGACTGTTCACAAAAGCAAAGCGAATAACAGATTCATTCGCTTTATTTTTAGGATCAACCACAGAAAATAAATCCTGTCATTGTTTTTTCCTTTTTCATGTTTGGAAGTAATATAATGGTATATGACGGATCAGCAGGTCTATTATATTTATACATTTAAAAACAATACAGTTAAATTTAGAATGTTTTAATTGTTTTGACTTTAGAAGGAATGAACCTTTAAACTAGACCTTTGGACAGCCACTTTGTCTTCAATGAAAACTTAGCACCGAGTCCCTGAACTTCGAAATATAGGCAAGGATATGGTTATTGGGGAATAAAATCTTAATACAATTTTTCAAAGACTTAACATTAAATCTTTCAACAGCTGATATTATTACTGTTCCTACAGTGAAAAAATATTACGTGATCACAGTCTAAAAATCTTCCTTAGATTATGGATTTTGCGCAAAATTGGAAAATAATTTACTATATTTCCATAATGCAAACGAGTGATGTTTGGATAGGTGTGGTTTGGTTACATGATTCTTCCAACGACTAGATGTAGGCCTAAAGATGGAAGAACATCAGTTAAAACTAATTGTTTATTGGATGTTGTTTCAAACCACAGATCTGTTACGATGGTAGGTTGTTTTAATGTGCAGGTAAATTGGTTATGTAGTATTGTGTACAATGTAAATAGTGGCGTTTGTTGATTCGATGTTATGTTTAATCCATGGCCATTACTGATAGCTGTTGTTGGGATAGAGTATAAGAATTTGTAAGTTGCACAGACCACTTTCGATAAAAATAAACGTTTATATAGACATTGAAATGTCAATCGTCATCCCCTGAGAAGCAAGTCCTCATTCAAGGCGCGTTGTTGCGCAGCTTCGAACGCCGCACCGCTCTGGCGACACATTCTCCTTTGGGAGACAGATATAAACGTGTACAAAACCCCTTTGGCTGACTTAAAATTTTAGCCCTTAAAAGCATTTTATTCAATGAGATATTTGTCTACAAAATTTGATTGCAATTTAATAAAGCCTTTATTGAGGGTAACTGCCGCACCATGCATGTTAAATGCTTACAAACGAGATCTATTCAGTGTTTAATAAGAGATTAACCACAGAATATGTTAAATGATTGAGAGCTGTTTAGTGTTTAATTCAAATGTGATTAGTATAACGTTCATACTAACTCATTAATACTGTAACTCATAACGCAGCTTACACTACAACCTACATTATTTAGGGTTTTATTCATACATTCCATATGTCGTCATCATCATAATCATCATCATAATCATCATCATCACCACCACCACCACCATCATCATGTCATCATCATAATCATCATCATCATCATCATCATCATCCTCATCACATTATCACCAATTCAAGACTGGCTGTATTTCTCTGCTTTTTTTCAGTGTTAACTGAGTTTGTCGAGCTCGGCGTTCACAATCATAGTGACCATCGGCAATAACACAAGTTTTACGAGCCTATGTGGGATTCAATCGTACTTCAATGCATATGCCGCATCCATGTCAAGTATAGGTCATATGCAAAATTCACTTATTTCTAAATACAGTATCATTGGAATTTACTGTTTTGTGCATAAATGTTTGTGAAATATTATTTTCAACGAAGTACGTCCTTGCAATTTTAAATCAATGTGTTAATGATAGAAACTTGAATTAAATAAAACGAAATGCTGTTTTACACTGTGGTACAGAATTAGATACATGCCTTTGATCTTTCTTGCATTTTAAAGGGCAACTCCGGGATTAATTTCAATGGATAAATCTATAGAAAATTTAGTTGTGACCTAACAGATGAAATTTTAAAACAAGTACACTGAGATATTGCCGAAAAACATCAAACCTAATCAAATTAGGTCTACAACTACACAAATTACACACAGATTACGAACATTGGAAATTTTGAAAGGGTTGTGCTTGAAAACCAAAATCAATTACAAGGACCAGCCAAATTCAAATTAGAGCGGGTAAATTGTGAGGTCTCACCACAAAAATGAGTCGCATCGCAGGTAAGATCAAATTGAAATAATCACCAATAGGTCTGAAGTCAAAATTTTGAGAAACTTAGTTTTATTGAATTATGAACACTGTGGTACTTAAATTGTATTATATTATACGTTTTAGGTCAGTTTAGGTCAGTTTAGGTCAGTTTCCATACAGGAAAGTGTCCTTCATGCAGGTTTCTTAAGATCTATAGACTTGAGTGTTTAGGGGCCATTTTCTCAAAACCATTTTATACATGAAAACTTCAAATGTTCATATCTTTGGATCTACTTATCCAATTACTGTCATTTCAAGTGTAGACAGTTTAGATTATACTCTATTTGACATTACCAATAACTCTTTGGATTTTCCTACCATGAGACTCAATTTGTGGTGAGACCTCACAATTCTATTGTGACCTTTGATAGCTTTTTTTTAACAACCCTTTCAAAATCCGTAATTTTCCTACTATATAACAATGTATAATATAAGTAGTAGAAACACTTTGATTTTAATATCTACATTGGAATGTATTTTCATTCATTATCTCATTGTACAAATGTGACATTTTACCAGTTACGTCACAACTAATGGTTCTATAGGTATATCCATAGAAATTTCAATCCCGGAGTTTCTTTTTAAAATAGTTGTTTTAGATAATGTTATATGACCTACAGTAATCCACATTATCAGTGGGCTCAACAGAAGAAACTCTCTAAAAGGTATTGTTAACCTGAATTTTAAATACAGCACCGATTTATTTTCGCTTTTTTTGTGACAAATCCACAAGACGAACAACTTACAGGGCGTCATACTTATCGAACCTCATTATGAGGGAGCGGTCTGTTACTTTGTTAGGTCATTGGAAAGACCCAACAACCCAGTATACAACCAGATTGGAACCAGGACCACCTCAGAATAGGAAGATAAACATGTTAAGCACCGTGCTGAATTACGAATGAATGATGGTCATTCCACAGAATTGGAGCAGGAATATAAATGGCCTGTAAACAACTTTGAGTTCATTTGTCTAGCCAAGTTTGATTTTTGACTTATATATTGACATATTTCAAAGACAGCAAAACGGTTTTCAATTTGTAATTTGTTTGTAAATTGGTATTTCAATTGGTCGGGGCACTTTTTAAAATGCTTGACCAGGAATAAATGTTATGCCTATAATCTTAGTAACGACTAATCGCAGAAACTTGATTTTAGTCTTAAATTGTTTACAATTTACATTTTTGTTTTGCTTTAGTGAAAATTTTACGGAAAAGGACTAGAAATGTCATCATTTTTACTTTTGACATCAAGTTGTCATAGGCCTATCTCAATAACTACTGGTCCGAGATATTGTTCAGAACATACACCATATTAGACATAGACCATATTAGCTGTAATGAAACAGTTATGACCAATGGTTGCAAATGTGACAATTACGACTTTACAATTACCTTGGGTTTGGTATATAGGTAACTTAATCATACAGACTTATGATTTGGCATTGTTATCCGTTGTTGCACACCTTATACCTGTCTTCTGTTGGTCGTATAGTACACCCCAATCTGGGTCTTCAGCTGTACAAGGTGCACCTACTGGTACTTACTGCCGTTTTCCCATTTGTCTTCTTATGTTCAACTTAGCTCAAATTGTTCAGGAACTATTATTATATTATTAGGAATTGTTAATTGATTGGAAACTGTTGACGACGAATATGCAGTGCTGTAGAGATTGATGGTATCATCTGCATTCACAGGAAGATGGAGGATTATTCCAATACTTGTGAGATGGCATGATAATTCAGTACAATGCTGTAAACATTGTATGTACTAACCATGCTTAGAAAGATAGCGAAACGTCTAGAAGCTCGACATTAAATTGATCTTGCAAGTTATCATATTACAAATGACTTTTAAGTTTTAAAATATATAGGTTAGAGCGGCATTGTTCACTCGACTAAAAACTTGTTGGGAATCATTGGGTTTCGTTACGAATGCATCGTAACTGTGCTTGTGTTTTCACAAAACAAGAAACCGACTTTTTTATTTTGGATGAGACGTCAAGCTACCGGTACTAAGAATGATGCGATTCACAACTGTGATTTAAGTGAGGGTAGTAAGGTATACTGTACAGTTTAAGCACCAACTAGACAAATATCTCACGAACATAACCACAGCTAGGTGTATTAAGAAAATGTATGTTGAGAACAATTTAACATTAAAAAGTCTACTAGTAGTTACCAAGATACAAGGACCAAATTGAAGGTCATTTGGAAAACGTCGTCCGATTCCTCTTCTTATCTGGCATGATCGTAATCTGCAGCTTACATTTTGAAAAATTCATTGAAGTTACATCCTCCAACATTATTAACGGACCTCATGGATAATTGACACAATGATGTAACAAACATAGATCGGTTATCTCCATGTTTAATCTAACCTGTAATTTCCCCTTAATGTCACTTAAAGATCATGAACGTTCGGTTGGATAACGAGCAGATCAACGACTTTATCAGTTAAAATTCGCGTGTCACTCATCAGAAATAGATCAATAATCTAACGGTAAACAGTCGCCTGTTTTTAAATAGTAGGCAATTTAAAAATAAACTTCAAGTTATGTAATTATGTAGTGATGATACACGCGGTTTATACGTCTTTAGCCTATTATAGAGGTTATAATTGTAACCTACTAACATAGCTTCCAAGTTGGAAAACCAGAAATTCTGGAGATTTTGTCATTACAAATGAAAAGGTGTTTACTATTATTTGGTACAATCATTGAAAAAAAACCCTTCAAGTTACCATTTAGTGTCCACATAAATGAAAAATACTACATGTTTTGTGCATATTACTAATTTATCAAAAATCCTAGACATAATTTATGGAAAATTCAAATTCCTTGACAAAACTGGGTATTTCCTGAAGCCCGGGTAATAGACTCCAGGCTAACCCTGGAGCTTATCTTAATTACCATCTAGATTTAACTTCTAAACATTTTATTCGATTACAATATCCATTAGCTTTGTAAAGTAAAAATACTATTTCATCTATATTCTTATTGTGATGATAGGCCTTACTACTTTTAAATGGAGTGCCATTTCAGTTTAAACCAAAAGACTGTCAGGTACATAATCAAAACATTTCGTGAATAGGCCTATGTTTGGGATTTAGAATTTCACAAATAATTTGGCCTAGATGATGCACTCATGAGGTGTATCCAGAAATTGATATATTATGCTTGTTATGATGGTATTATACGTTTTACCCCTCTGACATTATAGTTATATAAGGGAACAGTTAGATTGTTCCCTGGTTTTATTCTTCGAAAGGGAAAGACAAGGTGCTCAGTATCAGTTCCGGAGGGGATGGGATACTCGAGAGCGCCCCCTGGATACGCCAATGACTCCGTTCTCCCAGTAGGCCTATACAAAAAAGCACACCACAAAACGAGTTTATCAATAGGTTGAAACTACTATAATAATCATAGGCCTACAAACAACTATCAAATATAAAACATTAAAAATTATCCGTCTAGCTTGAACTGCATGTGCAACACAGTAAAACACTTTATGAATAGGAAATCTTCCACTCATACATTTCTTGATTAAGGTGAGTAGGCCTAAATGAATGTTTCTTTGCTCGTTAAGAAAACACCAACCAAGAGAATTGCAAATAAAACATTACGTTCTGTACTAAGCTTTAAAGAATAGCACGCTGCTATATTTTTCATTTTCTGTAACGTATCAAATGAATCCATAGTTACCCCTAAGACAGAATAATTAAATAATGGTAAAATAAATGACTTGTAAAGTAATTTTTAAAGAGTCGGTGTCAATATAAGACTGCATCAATCTACCTAAAAGTCAGATTTTTTTGGTTCACCATAGCAATTATCCACGTGGGCATTCTAAGGACCAAGCCAAACGTGTATTTATTTTTTTTTTATTTCGTGTCACATCCAACAGCAAGTTTACTCGCCACTTACAGGATGAGATCTACGCCATGCTTTCTGAACCAAGTCTCATTTTGAGGCTTGGAGGCTTGGGGAGTGTAGTGCCGTAGCCAGCATGAGGCAGACGAGGCGCTGAAATTTTCAAAATTTAGCTTTTTAATGAGAACTCATCTTCGGACCTTCAACAGAAGGTTCCAGTTCCGGAACTTCTACGTGACCCGCAGACTTCGCCTCGCCTGTTTTTCAACTCTGGCTACGGCCCTGGGTGGCGTTTTTATGTCATGGGAACCAACCTAGCGTCCAGCCAGGTTCGAACCCAGGACCTTGGGATTAGAAGGCAAGCACGCTAACCACCAAGCTACAGGGCCACTCATGAAACACTTGAAACTAGGATCTTGTACCTGGTTGTATACCACCATTAGGAGAGTTAGTTAATCATGTTTAAACGTTTTACGGATTATTTTGGACAAAAATTTAAACTTTACCGAGGTATAAAAAAAGTAGAGAAAGTAGAGCACCCTTCCCCTTGGCAATCCTGAAATCGTCCTGAATACACTCAAATTCAACACAGCTAACGAGTCGAAAATAGCCGTGTATGCTTTATACCATTGGCTAAACATCTCATCTAAACGAACACTAATTTTTCGATGAGCTCCGGCTCAAAGAGGGAGTAGTGACGAATTGAACCTGTACCAACTCATCAGTACTGCTCAATGATAATTGGGTTAAATCGTGAAGTATCAGTGGTCTAATTTATTAGGTTCGAATCCAGTTGGAGGCGTTTTATCACACAATTGATTTACATAGACCCATATATTATGTTTCGAGTTACTCTACACCATGTTTAAAGTCAAGTCTTTCTTTAAACACTATTAATCTTGATTGATTTATCTATGATTGTACAACGTTGACGGCAATGTGATTTGTCTATATCATAAATTTATTAATTCCAGTCATAGGCCTACTGATGTATATACGCCTTCTCGGGTATCATTGTTCAGCCTGATGCATTGACGATTATTTGGCTATAGCCCTCTACAGGACAGGTTCGAATCCCGTCTCAGGCATCACACAATAAATGTATTGGACAACATTCATTGCTATGTATTCGACTAAAGTAGAACCGCTATTTTACTGTAAGAGACTCGTAGGGGTATGTAAATCTGAGGGTTTGTAAAATGGAATTATGGTCTTTTTGTATATTTTGTTTTCTTACTAATTGCCTTATTTATTTACTACTACTTTGTTTAGGAGATTTAGTTTATTAAATCTAAACACTGGTTAATTTGAACACATTGTATTTTACAACGTCCTGTGAAAGTCAATGTTCAAAGATTTTAAGCTTTGAATATTTAAAAATATTACAATTTTAGCTCATTTTAGGAGTATGTAAAATTGAGAGTTTATAAAATTAATATAAATTGGAGGTTCCACTGTAGGCCTATATCCATTGCAAGCATGAGGGGGGGGGGGGGTGGAGGTGACGCCCCCTTCCCCCCACCGTGATGACTCACATCACAGGAAAGAATATTTTCAACTTGCAATAACACGGTCCGAAGTTGTTTGCTGCTAGAAATTTGCACCAAAAACAAAAAATAATAAAACACTGAATCAAATTAGTAGCAAGTGCAATATGGAGTTCTAGATTGCACCGTATTAATATTAGTAGGCCCACGGTACCATAATTTACTTAACTTGCCTCATTTGCATAACTTCGTCGTGTAAAATGATTCTTGGGCAGAATTAAATAAAACCAGTCACAAAGAAAGACCAAGGCATATGATTGGAAAGTATTGCAAGTTGGCTATGATATATTGAAATGAAAATTTCTTCAAAATTAAAAAATGAAAATGCGTTTCTGAAAGTAGAAGCGATTAGTAAAGCATACGGTGGTGTGGTGGAATAGCTTCCTGGCTGGACATTACTTGTAACATCTCATGAAGTCACATTTCTGAAACACACGCAAATACTGATTGCGTATGTTTCTGTTTTGACTTTTGCACAGTAAGATCAGTGCAACCCACCAATATCTCATTAACTACCCACCGGTCAGTATGTCGCACCAGTGGGTAGGAATGTCATAGGGACCTAACGATCACGGTACGTTCATTTGATATAGCGTACCAGGAACACAACAGGTAAGGAATATGTCAACGTAAAAAGAGGAATAACACGCAGAGAACGATAAATACATTAATTAGGATTACAGTCAATCATATTTGAAACGTAATCATCATTTTCAACATGAGTATGTTTTTTTTGTTTTTTTTTTTCTGGGGATCGTCCCACTTTTATTTCACAACATAGGCCTAAATATTTATGTACATACTTAAAGATATATTGTCACCTGAAAATGACCAAAAAATCATCAACATTAATTTTGAAATTAACTTGATCATATCA
>JAOTQE010055846.1:0-19874 GCA_025631205.1 Nesometra sesokonis
CCTCCCCCACCCCCTAATTCACAATCCTGGATCCGCCCCTGGTAACTCACTGTTGAGTAATACGAAATATACGGTACTTGCGTAAGATATGAACATTTTGGCTTTGTATGTATCATTTATAGGCTAAATGTATGGGTATGTACTCAGCACACGTTAATAGATTGACAATCCAGGTCTTAGATTAAGACTATAAAATCAACAGAATTATGATTTTTGTTTGTGTACATTATTAATACATTTTATTTTCCCGGTAGTGTAAGTTTTACATCGTAGCTTGTATTTCCTATATAATATGTGTATAGCCTGACCTATCGTGCGTGTCTATGTATATACATTGTCTACCTCAGGATTAAATATAACGGATGTGATGTTACAGTGTCTCCATCCATGCGGCTTTAACCGTTTTCAAAAAAGTTAAAAATCCAAATCAAAGACTTAACAACTTGCTTCCTAGGTTACGTAATGCACCATATAATTTGAGAACAACCAATGAATTTCCTTAACCCAAATGCAATACAAATAGAACCAAAAAATTTATTGTTCAATAGATGGTAGGTATTCCCTGCACAGTCGGACCATAGAGAAAACAATGGACAAATGTGAAATTTAATTTTTGATGTTTATTTGTAATGTGGGTATTATGTGTTTTTTCTTTAAATGGTTTGTCTACGTGGTTTTTTGTCCTTGTGTTAATAATTTTAACATTGTATAAACTTCAATTTATGCAATATTTTATTGACATAGATTGCAATAAAGTTTTTCTTATCTTCTTATCTTCTACAATTTATGTACACACTGTCATTCATTGCAGATTATGGATGTACAATACAAATGACCACAAAAACATCATAGCATTATCCATTTGGACAATTTACGGGCAATTACTCGTAAAATTTACGGAATTTTTTTGCCATCCTGGCTACTAGGGCTTTTTCCGTATATTTTACGAGAATTTACTTTAAAATTAATCGTGTAACAGTAAAATGTCCGTAAAATTTACTGTACAAAAATACAAATGCCGTAAAATTGACGGGCTTTTCTTGGTATTCTGGCTGCCAGGACTTTTTTTTTCGTAAATTTACGGATGTTTTTTACAGTGACAGTGTACAGTGGCGATTGGTTTTATAACGATGGTAACCATTCCACCGCGATATGATGGCCAATTATGAACAATCAGTGTAGCGTGAAACTCGACTACAGATCGTACACAAGACAACGTATGTTTTCCCGAGGCCTCCACAGGCGCATGTGTCCACGGATCTTTGCCTAAATTTAACCAATTGTTCCTTGGGTAATTTGAAAACTACCCTAAAAGATTTCGTCAGAATCTGTCAATTTTAAGTCAGGCGCGGATCCAAGGGGGGTGGGCAGAGGGGCGCGCCCCCTATTATCGTCAAAACGTACTACTTGCGCTCCCCCCCCCCTTTATATTAGGTGCGCCGGCTTAAAAAATAAAAGAAAAACCTAACATACTGTCAAAATAGGGAAGCATGTACCAAAATGGGGGAAAACCTTTTTTTCTTGCTCATCAGGAAAAAAGTAGGAACCACGCCCACCCGGACTGAAACCCTCTTTCGGCAGATTCTGGATCCGCGCCTGTAAGTTATGCTGTGAACAGATAAACACCCATCCAGAAACAAATAAACAGGGGTGGAAACATAACGCCACCTACATCGTTGGCGGATATAAAATGTTCGATGCACAAAATATAAGAATAACATTCATTTACAATATAGGAGTCTTATGTTAATAAAGTAGGTTACGTTAAATTGTAAGGAAACATTGTTGTTATCCATAGAAATTATGAATCGATTAAACGGAAATATTATTTCATTTACGTCTGGTACCAAACCACCAAATATTCGGTAAAAACTCAAGATTGCCTAGTATTAACATATTAACCTCTATTAAAAACAATGTTCGGTTATAAAAAAAGTGTTAATTAACCCATCATATTGTTTTAGTTCTCAGAAACGCATTGTAGATGTAAACATTTTTCCTTTACGAACCTGGTACTAGTGGTTTACGGAACACATTAGCCCGGTTTACCACCCTATTCAACCTATTATTTTTAAATACTGGAAATTTGTTTCTTAGAATACACTAGTATTGCAGGAAAATATGAAAAAATAACCCGATATATTGCTATAAATAAAGCCAGGTTTGACTTCTCTATCATTCCTTCTGAGCTTCTTCTTGCAACCAATTTCTCACTCGTTTCATCTGCACCACTTGTTGAAGACTATGCATCTGTTCAACTTTGTTTTCGGTTTGATTTTGGCAGTCGCAGTTAAGGTAAGTTAATCAACTTCAATTGTTCGTTTAATCACTACCATTTTTATTAGACAGGCCTATAATATTTCGTTTATTAAAAATACCAGGGGACAGTTAACTGTTCTCTGATAATACAAATGTAGTTGATTTTCTTTGCCCTTTTATGACATCTTATTGAACAGGGGTGATAATCATAATTATCATAATTAATAATTAATTATCATAATTAATTAATTACCATAATTAATTATCATAATTAGTAATGATAATCATAATTATAATGATCATGATCATAATTATTTCCGTAATCAGTAACTGTATGTCTGATTTAAAGATGTATTGTCACCCGAAAATGAAAAGAAAAATGATTTTGAAAATAACTTGCTTATTTTGAAGAAATACATTATGGTAATTCCACTCAAAATTAGGTTGTTAAAAAGATATTTAACCTTAATTTTTCAACATTATAATGCTAAAAATTAGCAAAAATCCATTCAAAGGCTGAAAGCTCTATAATTTTCAGCATTTTTAGTGTAAAATCCTTATTAAATAATTTTTAAATACAATAGTTTCTATTCAGAAGTTCTTAACTTTGATGTTATTTTAACATGAGCAAATAAATTTCAAAATTAACGGTTATAAAAATTTGGTAAATTTCGAGTGGCAACACAAGTAAGATTATACATTAAACTCTCGCCCATAATGCGTGTCTCACGTATAAGCACCCATTTTGGACGTCTAACAAATGCATGTTTTTTTCTTACATGAGAAGAATTCTCACACTAGACAAACGACCTACTTTCTGTTATTGAATATGATGTTTACGTAATGTGTAATCTATGTCACATATGTAACATCCAATTGACAGACAATGTGGTTGCAATAAAGATGATTTGATTTGATTTGTTTTACCAGGGAACAGTTAACTGTTCCCTGGTTTTACATGTAAAAGTTAAGCCTCAACAATGTGAACTTTGGAACTGGACGAAAAGTACTAAAATAAACCTTTTTAATTTTCTTTTCTTGTCATTCAAAATTGGGTATAATTCATGTGTTAACGTGGCAACGTGTTAAGCCGGGCAGTCACTGCGCCGTGCGACGGTCAAGCGACAGTCAAGCGATTAAACCGTCGGATGACGAAGACTCTCATGTGGTCTGGCAAACACACACAGGAAACGACGGTTTAGTCGTGCGACCGTCGTATGATCGTCGCACGACGCAGTTAGTGCCGGCCTTACTTTTGTCTCAAACATTGTCAAAACAAGCACAAAATACCTACATAGACCCGATACCGTTGCGGATTTTATTAAAATAAAAAGTCCTATCAGAAGATTTGAACCCGGGTGTGCTTTCGGTGCTACTGTCAAATCCAGTGAACTAAACCACTGGACTAAATTTACCAATTCGTAATAATACTGCTTGTATTTTAAACAGTCACCCTCCCACGGTTTAGCTAGCTATCATGTGGTCACCCATGAACATCGTGATCAATAACACATATTAATAAATTTATTTATTTTAATTTATTATTTGAGTATAACTAACTGCTCAAATCTTTCACCTTGCGTTTGTCAGGATTATTTTGAAGGATGGACATGTAAACTTTCATGTTCCTTTTTAGAAATCCCTGGGCATTTTCCTTTTCTATGGCCGTGTTTACACAAACAGTACAAATGCGCAAAACTCAGTGTAGACCATGGAATTCCACTAATCCGGTGATGTTTTGGTGATTACCCTTTTCCTCGTGTGACACCATGGTGTAACCGCGGTGAAATCCTCGCAAATTCAAGATCATGGTTGACCCCTGGTCCAAGGTCAATTTTATTCCATTTAGGTCAATTATCGAGATAGAATTGGATAATTATCGGATAATTTTATTACGTCAGAATAGGTTAACTTCCCACGTATCTGTAGCATTTTTATCGGACAATTTCTATCGCGATAATTTATCTCATGCCTATGAAGGCAAGAACAAACAGAGGAATAACAGGACGTTGAGATTAGTATTGCTCGGGGAACCTTTACAGGCGCGGATTTAAGGGGGCTTAAGGCCCCCCCATAAAGTTGACCCAAAATAATTTGTTTGTATTTAAATAACGGCAATGTACTGATACAAATAGTAAAATTGATGCACAGCGGCTGTAGTTGGAACTCCTAGAGGGTACGTCATACCTTTTAACCTAAATTTTTTTTTCTTTTTTACTTGTCGAAACAAAATCGGGATTTAAGCCCCCCCCCCACCCCCCAAATCTCAATCCTAGATCCGCCCCTGGTTTATTCAAATTCTTCATATTTTGGTGTGTCCGATCAGCGGACAAAATCGGATCAGAAATTCTTTATGATTGTTTTAATGCAAAGGATGACTAAATGCTGTGCGAAAACAGTTCAAAAAATAAACATTTTCATGTAAAAAGTATGATGACTTTTAAGAAGATGCAATTTCAAACAATTTAAGCTGTGGCCGAACTTTGTCCGACAAGTAAATATAAAGTTAAGAAGGACCTCCAAAAACAGCGTGTTTGCCATTTTCACCGCGTTTCCATTCTTTCCTTTCTAAAAATATTTTTGTAATGGTGAGTTCTTTGTTTTCCTGTATATTGGACCCTTATTAAAATCTGTAAAGGTTCAAGAACCATTTTACGTTCGCCAATCAGTCTTTAGAACATGTTTGAGTTTGTAAACGAGTCTTTGGAACCTTATGGTTCACCAAACCTTCAACGAGAACCCTTCAAAATCAAAGAAACCCTTTCCCTAAGGGTTCCATATATAGAGACAAAAAAGTATACCCATCTTGAACTTTTATTTTAAGAGTGTAGTGCTGCAGGACCTGAAGTGGCCCTTCCCATTGGGAGAATGATGTCACTAATATGCGCTGTACTCGTCCACTGTGTTTTATTTGTTTATATTGCAATTTTGCATTATGAATGTTTGAATATTAGGCTTATCATATTATAGTAATAAAATATCAAAGTTACACTGCTTTCTGGTTTTCAGGCAGAGCCATTTAATCCGACGCATGACTTCTTAAACCGTGCGAAGACTCAAATTCAAGAGCATGCTCTTCAAACAGAGGTTCAGAAACTTTTGGATATAGCAGCTGAACTGAACACGAAGCTAGATGAGCTAAAGACATGCTCATGCCCTAGGTGTAAGTTGATTGTTTTAAGATAAGCTGTGGCGTATCCAGGGGTCCTAGGGTGCTCGAGAACCCCATTGGGAGCAGAGGCGGCGGGACGTTTTTGGATGGGGGACGAAGTTAGATTTTTCTCAGCTACTCCTCTCAAGGCCGTAGCCAGAGTTGAAAAACAGACGAGGCGTCACGTAGGATTCCAGGGACTGGAACCCTCTGTTGGCGGTCAGAGGGTGAATCCCCTCTAAAAAGCCAAATTTTGAAAAATTCGGACGAGGCGACCGCCTCGTCTGCCTCATGTTGGCTACGGCACTGCCAACCCCAGGGGATGCATCCAGGTATCGGAAAAGAGAATGCCCAACCCATTAGAATTTTTATAAGCAAAAAGAAAAAAAAATGACAAAGGAATGTTAAAAGTGCAATAATTATAAGACAATTAGTATTATTTAACTCAAATATTTGTGACGAAGTCTGAGGACTATCAATTCGCCTACATTGCAATTCTATAGCCTTAAGTTCACTATCTGTAAATAATAAATCTATGACTTACTGTAACATTAAAAAATTAATATTATTTTTTTCAGATCACAAGTCGGTGTTCCACGTTTCGAACGGCAGATATACGTATAACTTCGCTGACGCACAGTCTGCATGCGAGGCCCGTGGCGCTAAGCTGGCGTCACCAAATCAGCTTGCAGCCGCTCAGAAAGCGGGATTTGATGCATGTGTTGCTGGATGGCTATCTGATGGCACGCTTAGATACCCCATCACAATGCCACGACCTGGATGCGGGATGCAGCCGGCTGGTGTCCGTAATTGGGGTACCAGACCAAAGAATAGCAAAGTTGCTGATGCATACTGTTTTAAAAAGGACTTGTTGTAACCAACATTACGGGAACAGGTCAACTCGTACCCAAACAAACGGTATTGCTTAGACCCCAACGTCACAGGCCTACTCTTGTCTCATGTTATTGCACTCACTAAGTATACTGTACCAACAAATTGTTTTTATTATTATTTTTTTTTATTTTAAATGTATTTTACTGTTCTAAAACCCTGTTTACGGGGTGGCGGTGCTAATAAATGCCTAGTACTGCTAGGCCTCTATAATATTGTAACAAATTCAGTAGTGGCGTATAACTTTATGGATTACAGTTGAACCTCCCGCAAGCGGACACCCTCGGGTCCGGGGAAAGTGTCCGCTTACGGGAGGTGTTCGCTTACGGGAATTTTGGCCGATAGAGGGCCAAAGTTGGAAAATTATGCGTACGTCCTATGTCTCACATTTCACGGTCTTCTCAGCATAATGGTCTCTCAAATTTCTAGACACTGCATTATATAATTTATTAAATATTGTTTATCATTTTTAAGGTTGGTTCAGTAATATGATTTTCAGCCATTACAGTATAAGGACGATTTTGTAAAAAAGATTGTATTCGTTGTACAGAAAAATCTAAAAATTTTCCGTGATGTCCGCTTATAGGAGGTAAATTAGCATACAAAAAATCTAAATTTTAAGACAAAAAGTGTCCGCGTCCGCTTTCGTGAGGTGTCCGCTTACAAGAGGTACCAAATGCACTGATTAGATAGGAAGAACAAACGGGTCTTTGAATTAGTGTCCGTTATGGGAGGTGTCCGCTTACGGGAGGTGTCCGCACAGAGAGGTTCAACTGTATTTGTTTTGTGAAATAAATTTTGTTTAAAATGTACAACACTGCATCTATTTGTCTGTGTCACCTTTACTTTTTCTCATGGAACTGTTGATGTTCCAATTTTTTTGTAAATACTTTATTTGCAACCTGTTGCACATTTTCATGATTCTTGCCAGGGGCGGATCCAGGATCCACCGGAAGGGGGCGGGCGCACCTCCAGGTACGGGTGGGCGTGGTTGACTTTTTTTTATTCTGACGAGCTAAAAAAAGGTCATCCCCATTTTGGTGCCCTGATACCCAATATTCCCGTATTGTGGGTTTCTATGAGAAGTTTTTGACCCGTCGAATTACGTTTTGAGGATAATAGGGAGGGGAGCCGCTGGCGCCCCACCCTAAATCCGCTCGCTCAGTTAGTTGTGTGAAGGATCTAACAGGGCGGATGCAGGATCCAGTAAAGTGGGGGCGCACTTTCCAAGATCCGAGCAGAGCAGATCCATAGATATATACGAATCTGGATCCGAGTGGTTCCCGGTGTTGATTTTAACAAGCAAAGAATGGTTATTTACGCCATTTTCCGAGATTGGACGCTTTTTGTGTTACGCTTGGTGCTATACTTTATGTCTTTGGGTCAATTTTAGAGCCGGCGCACCTAAAATAAGGTACAGGGAGCGCAAATGTTTTGGCGATAATAGGGGCCAAATCCGCCTCTATCTTGTTCAATTTTTTTCTTGATATTTTAGGCAAATGTTGCGACACAAACCGAGATAGAGCAAATGTTATCCGTCTATATTTTGAAAAGCACACAATTCCATTTGCACTCATTCATTCATGTTATTAGATTATGTACTTTTTATCTATAAGGTGTATAGTAGGTTAGTGTGTTCGTTTATTGTTGTTTGTATATAACCTGACATGTTCCGAGAGCTTAATTAGTCAATAAAAAACCACACCTCTATCATGACGCAAGTCACACGATTATTCAGTTGCGATCACGACAGCACGATCTGAGCCGATGCTTAAGTGCGCAGCAGTAATTCTACTATTTCCTAGCATACCGTTGTCAAATGTCGAAGATCAAGCCGATGCCAACGAGCCTAGACAAATTAGAAATTGTTAAAACCAAATTTTCGTTAGTATGTTGTAAGGTAATATAATACCTTCCGAATTATTTAACAATAATCCGATTTTTGACAATTAAATAGTCATTTTTGTGTGCCTTAACGTTGAACTAAGAAACAGTTATCAATAAATTACAGTAGATCGAAAAAACGTAGTACAAAATTAAAAGAGACGAAATAAAAGTTAATAAAATAAGAAGTCTTGTTTAATAAAATAAACCTGTTTTACTTCATCCGAGTACATTATTATTGATTGTTATAGAGGGAGAAAATATAGAGCACTTAAAACCATTATAATTTCTCTTGAATTACCGCTTATGAAGAGCGTATTGACATATAAAACTAGAATTATTAAATCTACTGATCGTAAGCTGTTACTAAATAATTTAAGATAATTTCTAAGATTACCATTTCAATTCGCCCACACAGAAATAAAAGACATATCAGAGCGTTTGCTAACAACTTAAGTACTTAATAGTAATTAGTTTAATATGTTACTGTACTGAAAGAAGGATGTTAACAGTGTCAACTTGCTTACAATGTTAGTGACTTCACGAAGAGGCGCAAACTGGTACGCGCGTGTGCAGAAAACGCACATAGTGATAAAAACCTTTGACGCATCCATTTGTTAATAATTGCACGCGTGCATTTAGCCTGTCTCACATGCCTTACGGTCGGGTTTATTCATTTTTATTGCTTGATTCCTTTAAGTCGCTATTGACGTATCATACTCGCTTATTTTAGTTTAGCCGTCCGTAAGGCCTGTTAAAACGATTCTAGCGTGACGATTCACACCCGAAATACGGGTGTAATTCGTCACGCTTGATTGAATTCGAAAATCACGTGATACCATCTCATTGCATCACTCATTCTCAAAGTTTGGCGTTTGCGGTACTTAGCAGTACCTTCAGCAGTACCATTGAGTCTACCCATGGAGAAAATAAAATCCCTAGGCCTAGGCGACGTGATGGACGATTGCATCTGCACGAGAAATAAGAACTGAGGTTTTTTTTATTAGAATAGGACAAAATTAATTCGTTAGAATACTTTTCAGGTACAATTTGTTGTTTGGTAGTCTCAAATGGTGCTAAGGCTTTTTGATCGTTCACTCGGAAAGGAAGCATTTTGTTGGTCGATCATACTATGTAAACATTATTTCGAACCGCCCACATGCTACGATGTAATCTTAAATGCCTTGAACTACTATGAATGAGAAAAAAAATACAATTTATACGAAGTACTTCTCAACAGCGTGTTGTAGAATAGGACAAAATGGCCGACCAAAAATTGTTTGGCCCAGAGCTAGGAAATGTGACGTCACGCTTTTTCTTCCTATACGGCGGCACAAAATAGTCATTTCTTTCTTGCGAATGGTCACGCATGAACTGTTTTAACAGGCTTTACGGCGAAACTAAAATAAGTGAGTATGGACGTCAATAGCGCCTTAAACGGAATCAAGCAATAAAAATGAATAAACCCGACCGTAAGGCCTGTGAGACAGGCTAGCGTGCATTTTGCGTCGCTTTACGCACCTTTCTGTACACGCGTATAATTGTTTGTGCATCTCTGTAAAGTCATTACATTATGAGACCGACCTCTTAGATTATGAGTCCGATCTCATAGATTATGAGTCCGACCTCATAGATTATGAGTCCGACCTCCTAGATTATGAGTCCGACTACCGACTCCTAACTATCGGTCAACTAGTTAAGCATACTTAAAAAGTCATGGGCATAAAATGCTTTCAAAATGGAAAAAATACAGTATTCGACATTGTGAGCGCCACCTACCTTATGAAAACTTGTTTTCTTCACCGGAGGTTTCTCAGTGGTTGTTTTTTCTTACCATACCATGCATGGATGCGATTTACATTAAAGGTAACCCTTCAAAATTACCAAAACATAATTAATTTTGAAATTAATTTGCTCATATCTTAAAAAGTGATGTTCTTTATACTGAAGAATGATCAAATTTATTTATAGATGGTTCCACTGACAGCCTTTGTTATGTTTAATACCATTCAGACTAGCATCGCATTGCGATCGGTTGTAGCAATTGCGACAACCAATCGCAACCAATCGCAAAGTAAAATTGTATGTGAATGCTCACCAATAGTAATCGATTGTAATCGATATCGCAATTGTTACTGGTTGCGATCGGTTGTTACAATCTTTATTACTCCCGATTACCACAGAATCCGATCGCAACGAATTCCACAGGCACCGAGTTCAGTTCTATCACCGTATATATCGCATCGCGATCGGTTGCGATGTAATCGGTGGTAATCCAATTCCCAATCGCAAATTACAAACGAATTCATACACGCACTTTACTTCGTAACAATACGTCACAAATGTGTTGTCGTAGTTAATTCGGCGATAGAGGGTCATGACTTCAGTCAATCAGTGCCTGTGGAATTCGATTCCGTGGTAATTGGGAGTAATATCGATTACAATCGATTACTATTGGAGATCATTCATACACGATTTTACTTTGCGATTGGGTGTGATTGGTTGTCGCAATTGCTACAACCGATCGTTTAATTTTTAGCATATAACATTGTAATACACGACCCTTGTCGTGGACAGGATGTGCGCTACTACAAAGGAGATGACGTGGCCATTAGGGGAAAGCAACCCAAAATACGGGCAAAATAGCAAAATGGGAGAATTACCTTTTTTTGCTCAAGATAAAATTGGCAACCACGCCCACCCGGTCCTGAAAAAGTGCGCACCCTTTCTGTGGATCCTGGATCCGCACCTGACAACAGTAAGTAACGTTAAAATTCTGTAGGCAAGTTCATTCATAGTTCAAGAACGGCAGGTGCGATATACGTGTCCATCATTCGTCACATGCTAATAACGACGATGAATACATGGACACATCTGTGTCAGATCTATTAATACAATTGTCAATGTCGTTAATTTAACCCATATTATTTGCAACTATCACTGCGAGAACTCTACAGGCTTCTTCTCTCGCGTGTTTGTAAATGCAACATCCTTTGCAAGAAGGGGTTTTTGTGCTTTTGTCTGACTGTTTCTGTCACCGCTACTGTTTCTCTTTTAATTATATATTTGCAATAAGATATTTTTGGTGCTGCTTGTACGTGTTAAGTGGTGGATCCAAAAATATAGGAAGTTTGGTGGGGGTCCGGAGATGGGATCCAGAAAAAAACAACGGTAACTTTCTTTGTTTTAGTTTTCGTGTAACAGCGGCTCATTTCTGTTAAAATTGTCCACACTCCACAAATACGACCCTAATAGCTAGGCCAACTGTTCATTCCGCTTGTTCCTTTAACATTCATTATCATTTTTAAGCTGAAGACGGACGCTCAGACTCCCTGACAAATCATGTATACAAGACAAGAAGATGACAAACTTGAACTATGCGTACCTATTCTTTACTTCTAAGTTATAATTCTACCTTATTATAACATTTAGCACTATTTTGAACCATCTATGTATTTCATTACCTAATCAAATTTGATATTCTCGACATTCGCCACAAAAACAAGTGTTTGTAATCCTAGCCAAAGCCGTCTTAATACCTCATACTTCAGTCCCTTGACGCCGACAGTTGTTGAGTAGACGCGAGAGACGAAAGAGCTGAAAGACTGCTCCATACTATTGGTTGCATTGGCCAGAAAGACCAGTTATCTTAACCTAATATAGTATAGTTGTGCTAAAACCTTATGAGGGGAGTATCACACTCTCATCCGCTTCACGCTACAGAAACTGGAAATAAGCTCCAGTCCTAAGAGCCTTCAGCTAGGAAAAAAGGATTTACATTAAATCTAACGGTTCTCAGTTGATAAAACTCCGTTTGGGGTTCAACTACTTCTGTGTTAATGTATCTAGTAAAAACTAGTAAAACTCGAGAAAATCAATAAATCAGTTAAAGACGTACTTTGAAGCTCGCTTAACAAATAGAATTGTTATTACAATCACTTTAATATATACGGTACAGTACTATGTGGACGGAAATTGTAGACAGTTCTATACAACAACTAAATGCAGATTGTAACACAAAATTGAAAACGTACAATATAAAAAATATCGTTCTCCATTATTTTAAAATATATTAAAATGAACTGTAAAATTAAGGAAATATGTATTAATTTTACATGGGGATAGCAAAAACATCAACATGTGGCAATTTTATCAAAATTGCTCTTAACGAACCTACTGAGGACAAGGAGGTAATTAGCAAACATAAATCTCGGAAACGCTTTAGACCTGAATTTTGGAAATTAAATTCTTTAGGAGCTCTTGGAGATGGGGTTTCTGAAATGTATACCTAGATACTCAGAAATAGCATTTTTGTTCAGTTTTACTTTACTTTACCAGGTAAAAATCATGGATTTGAGAAAGTGCAAGGGGTATCGTATTCCGCCCCAACTCATGCTTCTGTGAAAAGATAGCCGTAAAATAACATTAAAGTTCATAACTACTTGTCGATTGTTATCCCAAAATCGCCGATTTGAAACGGCGTTTTGCATCATTATAAAAAAGTTGAAAATTAAAAATAAAATTCAAATCATGCTGGTCCGCTATTTAAGCTATTCACAACAAAATTCGTATACAAATTATAAGATTTTGACTGTTTTTCTGCATAAAAATTTAGACAATTAAGCTGCATACTCTTCAATGTAAAATTCGTATACCTTCGCGACGAATTAAAATCGCCATAAAATAAATTTAAAGAGCTCTCCAACTAAAATTTTTATTTACTAGTTAGATAATTGTATATTTTATGCACTAAAGCATGTTACAACTCACGAAATAAATAATATAAATAATAAACAAAATTTGTGATTTTTATCTAGGCTCAAAATTCTTCTTCCTTCTTGCCGAGTGCACTGTTGCCTCGCAAGTACTCAACTTTAACGATCCAAATCGTTAAAGTTGGACCCAGTTTAATTTTGACGATCCAACTCGTTAACGTTTTTAACGTCACGATTAACGTCGAAAGTGATCCCTTTTCCAGTCGACCGTTGTTTCGTTATTTTCAAAATTAACAATCTTGGGGTCCTGGTGCCTCCCGGCTGCATTAACCATTTTTTAGACGAACAAGACCTAAACATGTTAAATAAAACGATGTGATGTCATTACACGACCTCAAAAGTTCTAGATCACCGATGGTTAGCGCATAGCCTGTCTCACAGGCCTTATGGTCGGGTTTATTCACTTTATTGCTTGATTCCATTTAAGGCACTATTGACGTTCCATACTCACTTATTTTAGTTTAGCCATAAGGCCTGTTAAAACAATTCATGCGCGACCATTCGCACCCGGAATACGGGTGCGAATGGTCACGCTTGATTGACTTAGAAAATCACGTGATACCATTGCATCACTTTCTTAAGCTTAATCAAAGTTTGGGGTTGCGAAGGCCAGGCTTGGATCTACACATGGAGAAAAGAAAATCCCCAGGCCTAGGCAACGTGATGGACGATTGCAACGAGAAATGAGAACCGAGTTTTTTTATATGAAAATTACATTCGTGAGCATACTTTTCAGGTATAATTTGTTGTTTGGTAGGCTTCTCAACTGGGGGTAGGCTTAGCTTGTTTTTTTCGAAAGGAAAGCATTTTGATTGGTCGACTTTACTAGTAAACATTTATTCGATTCACGGAAGGGCAAAGTACGTCATTTCTTTCTTGCTTCAGCTAGCGTTTGAAAAGTCGTTTCTGTTGAAAATGTATGACTTATTGTTGTCGTCGTTGACGGCGCTACGAAAAACGAACTTACAAGCGACTTGGGGCAAGTCTAGTTAGCGCATTGAATATTGTGAATTTTAATCTCATCTGTAGCCACTACCAAATTTATCACATGTTGAGTACGCACTACACTCACCTCAACTCATTCATTTGTTTATTCATTCATTTGTGCATTCATTTGTTTGCAATTTTGGCGCAAGTGGACATCCTCATATGATTACTGAGGCTTATCGATAATTAAGCTTGTACAATTACAGGGTGGTATGAAGGGAATGTGTTTAGTAAGACATTCTATTAACCTGTCAGAATGACGTCACATCACCATTACTGTAATCGTTTCATCAAAAATGTTTGACAGTACACTGTACCTGTCCAAACAGATGATGATTATGCTTTTGACACTTCGCATTGGAGAACAAAACAAAAAATCATTTAGACGAACTATTTAAAGCCATAGTTTTTATTCTTTTTGAAATTTTTGAAGTAAATTAGCACAATCTTGTTTGAGTTACAGATGCAGCCAGAAAGGAATAATCATCAGATAAAAGACAGACTGACAGAAAAAAATAAATACAGAGCTCATTGCAATACCATTGCTACTTTCACTGTGATCTTCTTCTTATGATCAGAGACAGAATAAACAACCTACATACTATTCTCAGGGTCAAAACAAGTTATACTTTTAAATTTTAATGACAGCAGCTGATAGGACCAGAGTATATCAGTAACTGTCAGGCCTGTTTAGTCTTTGATTTTGTCACTAAAACAGAAGGCAGTAGGCACAAAATCAAAATGATTAGAATCCACAATTCATGTGGTAAGGCGGATCAGCACCAAACTTCGAGAGGACCTAGATACGATTGGTTCTGACATTATTGGAAAATTTGAAGTAAATCGGACCAATATTTTTTTTAGATATGGATGCAGACAGACACACACACAGACCCACAGACACAAAGACACACAGACAGACAGACGGAGCTCATTGGAATACCCTCTCCCCATTAAGTGTGGCGAAGGTAATAAACATTAAAAGTAATACTTTGTTTCATTACCCTGATTTGGGTCCCTGTTGGTAATCTGCATAAAGTGTGCAGTTGTTGTACTACTGTACTTTGTTTAGATTTACCTTTTACTTGTGCAAGAGCGTTGGTCATTGGCGTAGTCGACCATCATAGTGTTATGGCCAAAGTTAACTATGGATCTACACCCAAATTTGATTGCACAAAAGCTGACCAATCTGGACATTATCTAAAAAGAAAACAAACATGTGCTCAGAAGTTAATGCAATTTTCAGCCAGATATCATTTTTTTAGATAGACGGTACGGTAATTATAAATGTCAATAAATACCATTTTAAGTGATCAATATCAATCGAAATATCGAGTGATTTACTGTTTAATTTTAATGTTCATAACAATCAGGTCACTGATGACCTCATAAATTGTCAAAATTCACCCACTGTTTAAAATATAAAAATCTTGAGTTTTTGTGGTAGACAGTAATATTATTAGCTGAAAGTACTTTTTATGTGCCTAATTCCTTTGATCCATGTATCATTCTAAGAATTATGTGATTTTTTTATATTAATATAAAGTTAATTACAATCAGGTACATGCCTACAATTAATTTGAACTTTTTTTTGCTAAAAAAAGGTAATATGTAACTTCATTATTTATTCATAGTAATAAAATGTGATGTTATGTTTATGCGTGGACATATAATGCGTTTTATCATTAGAACCTAACGCAATATAAAAAAAATGTTGATCTATTTGTAATAAACAGATCATCAGTAACAACAAACAGTCACAAACGCGCATACAAAAAATATCGTGATGCAATACGCGCGCGTGCAGTGATTAACAAATAGAAGCGTGCTTATTTTGTCTCTATACACACATTTCTATACGCACGCGTAAACATTTATCTTCTGGTGTCACTGAAGCGATGTTTATTCATCTATTATAACGTGTCTCGTTTAAAGTAAATCCATCACTTTTTTTAATTTAATGATAATTATACGGCTATAAAGACTTAAAAACTCTCTCTTTTTTCATAATAATTATATGCCATTATGAAACACGAACCTAGTATAAGAATTCTCTCATTAAGAACAGTAACTGTTGAATACAATTATAAATTATGGACTTATGGGAAATATATAAAGAAATATAAATAACAACCTCAAACAGTTGTGTTGTACATATGTATCACAAATAATATTAAATTTTGACAACAGTCACGTTTCGTATACAGTTAAAGGTTTATTCATGTCTGTATATTTTCACCACCACCACCATCATCATCATCATCATCATCATCATCATCGTCATCGTCATCGTCATCGTCGTCGTCATCGTCGTCATCGTCGCCGTCGCCGTTGTTGTCGCCGCCGTCGTCATCGTCATCATCATCATCATCGTCATCATCGTCATCGTCGTCGTAATCGTCATCGTCGTCGTCGTTGTTATCGCCTCCGTCATCGTCATCATCATCGTTATCGTCATCATCATCACCATCGTCATCGTCGTCGTCGTCGTTGTTTTGTCGCCGCCGCCGTCATCGTCATTAACATCGTCATCATCACCACCACCACCATCACCACCATCGTCGGCTTGTCGCTGGATCGGTCATCATTAGGCCAACCCTTAGAATGGTATTTTCCCAATTTCAGTGTCTGTTATTATAGCGGGCAGTTTCACATGGATTTCGATACAGATATATTTTAAAGTATTTATACAGGATATAGTATCAGGATGGTCTCAAATCTGTTTCATATGATACTGTTCCTAGTACAATGCCGGTACATTTAATAATTTAATAATAATAATTCTCTGTAAAATGAAAATGTTTAAAGGTCATCAATAACTTTTATAAACGAGTACGGTAGCTAAAGATGATAAGCGATGAAATAAAAGTGATAAATTTAAAGAATGTAAAATGTTGTTAACATTGTTCGCAATTAAGATAATAAGCCTACGTCATCACAAAATGAGTCGTATTGTACAAAAATGAAAAATTGAGTTATTGATATATTCATAGAAAATATTATAAGCCTTAATTTGGTTGTTGAATTAAGTTCAAAGGTTGAGCATAATCAGAGAAAAATAATGTTCAAATTTTCATGTATAAAAACACACTTTTGAGGAAATTGACTCAAAAGTGTAAACACTGTTGAATTCTTGTATGTTTTTCCATTGATTGAAGAAAATTAATTAAACAAAATATAATATGTAACGAAGGACCGACAGCTTGGCTACACAATGCATCGCGGAAAGAAGCATTGTCAGGAGCCTAGTTTTGATGTTGGATCTAAGCCTAGAATTTACATTCGTCAAAGTGAGTATAAATTGATATTCATTAATTGTATACAATCGTAATTAAAAAAAAACCTTCAATATTATTAAATCTAATGTGCCTAGCAGATAGCAGAGAGTAGAAACCGTGCATACAGCGGTATGTATTGCCGTACGTAGGTCAGGCTTTATGCAAATTTCTCCTTGTAATGTCAACTTTGTGGTTCCGTTTTACAATTAACAGTTTAATGAAGTTAAAATTCTTTTAAATCTTAAAATATGTCTAAAATGCTTAAAATTAATAACACATAAAATAATTCATAGAAGTATCAAATAATAACATTATCAAATAATTACAAACGTGATGGAATTTGATTTGGAAAAAAACCATAATGCTAAATAATGATCACGCATCATTATAAATTAATGGCGGCAAAACACCACGTTTGTAAAAGCTATTAAATAACTGCGCATCTGCTGTAATGAAAAATCCAATTAAATTTTTGTTCTCGTAGTTATATACAGGAAAATGTAAACCTGCAATAATTGTCAGACCTTGAAAAATTTAATCAAAAATTGTCTTACACAAAATATGTTATACTCAATACTACTGTCGTCTGGTCTTAAATAATCATTATTTTTGGCGGAAGTCTGCTCCATTAGGCTATATTTTGTTTCAAATGTTCTATAATTTTTAAAGTCGAGAGAAAGGTTTTGAGCGGGTTTATGATATCTCTTTTCTTTCTTCAATCTATTCCACGTCGATAATGTTTTTTCCATGTATACCACCTTTAATTTGACATATACAGTATAGTATACAATTGCTATGAAATAGTTGTATTGACGTCTTCCTTAATAAGATTTTTCAAATCTTGTATACCATTCCAAGCCAAGGTTTGGCACATCTAATCGACTTCTTTAGCCACATCTGACTCTAATGAATGGTCTCTTGTTCGAAACATGCAATCCGGTTTGTTTTCACAGCCAATTGTTAAATCATAAACACATTTTTAACATATTCTATATTTTTACGTTGTCTTCTAGAATTTTAGAATGTCTAATAATAGAGTTCGAGTTTTGATACAAAGCTGGGACAAGGTCTAGTGTAGGCTTGAATTTATTATAAGGCATCGTTAGACCTAAAAGAAACACGCCAAAATTGAAATAGGCCTATTTACTAATTAGAAAAGCAACCAGTAATTTAGTATACAGTAATTCAGTTACTGCAGTAATTCAGTTAAAACAGATACTATTAGTTCGTTCAGTAGCTCGAAGAAAGAGAACAACTGAAAACAACATAGACATTGCGTGTCTATGCAGTCTCTCAAAAAACGCAATGCTACTGGATTGCTTCTGGATTGCTGCAATAACTACAGTAGAAAAGTGCAGCGGATTAAATTTGACTGGTCCCTAAATGTGGCAGAGTCAAGCCAAGTGAGACATAAGTCGGAAAATTGAAAATTGAGTTTTTATGGATTATAAAACTACACATTGTTATCTTTCACATGCAAAACAATTATGAACAATCAAAGTTCGAACATTTAAAATGTAATTTTTGAGAAAACAACATTTGAAAATTGTTTATCAGTATACATTGACCAAGCAAGGTCATTCTAAATTGCATTTTTTAAACATTTTTTGATCATATCTGAAAATTGTTCAGGTAGCATGAAGGTTTAATGTATGAACTGTATATTTTTAAACAAAATAAAATTTGAAAAAAATTTGAAAATTTTTAAATTTTTGCCTATTGTGGAAAACTAGCATTTGCGATTGGTACTGCCACAAACGAGTGTAATGCTTAATTCGTCAAATTGTCGGCGTTTGTTGTAGTCTGATGATGGTACGTTGGTTAGACGCCCATTCAAAAAAATTATATATTCTAAATATTTATATTTGTATTACAATGCATATAATACTGATCCGCCATGTTTATGTCATTAAAAAACATTTAGAAAAGAAAATACGAATATAATTTGATGTTTGGGTGGAACTTTAAAAAAATAGCGGATGAATCTGCATTTCCCTTGATGTCTAAATCTAGTAATCATCGGCGAGCTGTACGTGCGACATGCGTGTCGTGTGCGAAAACGGTGACCTGAGAGAATATCCTGGTGCGATCCACGCGGATACTAACCGGTACCTTAACAACTGGAAATTATCAACAAAATTGTCTAGGTTTAGCCTAAAAGAGTTCAGTAATTATTAGTTGTTTCTACTCGAGAAGAAATCTTTTTAAATAGTATGCTGGTATCTAAACATGCTTTTTATTTTAGAAATAATAAGTAGGCAAATTTCCAAACCAAAAAAAAATGATTTTTTTGGATGCATTTTAGAAGGAATATCCGTTTAAAGCTCAATTCAGACTATCAAATTTATTTAACAAAAAAATGTTGATGATACCCATATATGGTAATGGTATTTCTATGTATGGTCATAGTGTGACATTACCATGACCATATATAGGCATGTGAAAGTTTTTTTTGTCAAATTTGATAGTCTGGATTTAGCTTAAGTATATAGAAGCTTGCTGTGAGGATTCCGATAATAAGATTAAATGGGACGAAGTTTATGTGCTCATATTGATAACTGAAAAAATACAAAAAAAAATAAAATTAGATAGTGGTATTTTGATGAAATCAGTTTTGGCATGAATGTCCAAAATTCAAATTAGAAATAT